>JAODLL010000007.1:4560087-4605602 GCA_026546735.1 Forbesichthys agassizii | reverse complement strand
GAGATTATTGATACACCAATGTATACACCTCATACACAGAGATTATTGATACACCAATGTATACACCTCATACACAGAGATTATTGATACACCAATGTATACACCTCATACACAGGTGACCTGCATGTGAAAAGAGATAGCCCGTCATCATAATCTACTACAGTGTTAAATCCTGTGTCTCCAAGACATGCTCTCAAATTCCTCATTCACACCCTTTGCATGACAATTAGTAATATCCGAAGTAACAACAGATAATTGACGGTTGTCTAATATTAGGACCTCCAAAACAGTGTGTTTCATAACAATCTCACACCACCCCAAAGCACCACCCTCTTTGACAAATAGGGGAGCATGCTGCGAGGCTCCAATGTAATTTGCTCCAACCCAAAACACCAACGTTCTTTTAGCCCATTCACCAGCGACTCCCTGCCATCTGCTATTGGGAAGGGGCCACACTGTGGCAAGTTAGAGGGGCAATGATTTGGCCACCAGAGCTCTGGGCGGCCCACCAGTGAGCTCACATCCTCCCGTCGTTACACTCATACGCACAGCCGCTCCCCAGCTATGAGTCAGCCCAGAGAGAGAGAGAGAGAGAGAGAGAGAGAGAGAGAGAGAGAGAGAGAGCGAGATGTAGAGAGAGAGAGAAAGGAAGAGTGATAGAGAGAGGAGGAGAGAGGGAGAGAGAAAGAGGAAGAGAGAGAGAGGGGGGAGAGGTGGTTAGAGGGGGAGAAGAGAGAGAAAGAGGAAGGGAGGGATGGAGACAGGAGGTCATTTTACCCACAAAGGGCCCATCTCCAATCTCCCTGCTTGCCAAGCTGTGAGATTACAGGCGAAACTGATTAAAACAAAACAACTCGTGGAATACCCCCCCACCCCCCATACACACACACGCACACACCTCTCTTCCCCCTCCTTCAATGCCACACAGAAAGACACACACACACACACACACACACACACACACACACACACAAAGTCAGCAAAAACAGGAAGTGTGAGCAGGATCTAAGACGGGATCTTCAGGCTCTAATGGCGTCCTGATGGAACACAGGTGTCCCCGAGAGATGAACGGTTACACTGAGCACACATGAGGTGATTCAGTGCCCGCCTCTCCTGTTTAATCATTTAATGATTATTATGTCTTCAGGTATTTCCTCATGCTTATATGCTGTTCGGGAGCTTAAACGTGCCTTCTAATTGCCAGGGTTAAAATGGTACACGACAAAATGATGAGGAAGCCCGGCCCGCACGGCAACCATATAAACATGCCTCTGACTTTTTAAAGGATTTTCCCTGAGCCATCAGATGCAGGTGCTCTTCCAAGATCAAAGACCTGAAGTTAAGCCATATTTACTTTAGCTCCATGAGAGCTGGTTTATTCAGCTAGCCCCACTGTAAACTATACCTCTGTTGAGAACACCCTGCTAATGATGGTGTTCAGTTAATTATTAAAGCAATCACATTTAGTTTGACTGGAATAGGATAGAAATGATTTAAAAGCATTCATGCCAGACTTTCATGTTGCCATAGAATAGATGCGTAGACGTACCTTTCTGATAATGAGTATGGATCTGGGACCAGATACTGGTCTTCAGTCTCTTCTGCTTCTTCTTGGCTCGTGACGCAGATGGTTCAAATGATGCTATGTGGCTCACAGGGCATGAACCACCGGTCCAAACTATGTATTACCATGCAGTCAGCGCCGAGGTCGCATTTAAAAACAAACACAAGGAATGTCTTCATTCAATCGTTTTATTTTTTATTCATTATTTTTGTTCTCAGTTTTTCTTTATTTTTTCTTTAATGGCCCTAGTGACCCTGACCAATCAACCATGTTATTTTTAATACGTGATTTTAGCTTCCCAAGTAGACTGGAATTCTGGGTCACAAATGGATCCATTTCATTTAATAGAAAATTCCAATCCAAAGCACTGAACCAATAAGGGCAAATCATCCAGCACGACAAACAAGGCTTCAACATTGAGCCTTTCCACTGCCATGGTAACCGTGTGTTTTACAGTGCAGAGCAGAATAACAAGACCTAACAAAGCTGGAAAAGAGAAAAGCACACAGGACTGATCAGAATGAAGCAACATGAGAAATATAGCATTACAACTACAGTAGGTTTGTTGGGATTGCAACATTAACACTTTGGGGCAGTATCAGACACATTGAAACATTACATTAAATGTAATGTTTTCTCAATGTAAAGCCACAAAATGCAAACAATTACAACTGGACTTTAAGAATGGAGGAATGTCACAAGTAGACCTATTATGTATTTCAGTTGCAACTGTGTTTATATCACATAATCCAATATTTATTGTTAATGTATGGTAATGTATAATAATAATAGGTTGAAGAATATGCAAAATGATGACATTATCCCTTGGTGAAATCGGGGAATGTTAATAATATGTTGTTGTTGTTGCTTTGATTTACACATGGTGTGTTATTGACGTGATATTGACTGGAGTACATTTGAATAAATAATATAAATAAGAGGTTTGGGAGCAGGGTCTAGGGGCTAGCAAACATACAGTATGTATGTCTCATTGAGCAAGGCATGGAATTTTGTGGGTTGACTGTAGCAGTGTAATGTATCCTATTACATGTAATTTTCAGTATAGTGCTATTGGGGCTATAATTGACTTTTGCTAGAAAAACATTCTTTTTATTTTTTTATCATTACTATTCTGCTGTATCAAATGTATTCTGCGAATTCCTCTTTGTGTCATTATCTTTAAACCATATGCTTTTAGGAAATTAATTGAACTTACATAACTCAGTCTTACATCTTTTATCCATCCTCACACCATCCTTAGAATGAGCTGAATATAGTAAACAAAACATTGAAATAAAACAGTGAAAGTTCATATGATGACACTGAGAACACCCTGAATACTTACCATCTGTATCTATGGTGACCACATAGATACAGATGACCATAATTCTTGTTACTCGCCCCCTGATGTTAAGCATTCTTTTGAACTAAGATATATTTTCTTGGTACAGTAGTTTATGCCAGTAGTATGTTTATGCCAAGCGCTCAGACTTGGCTTCTATGTGCACCGTGTGTGTGTGGGAGGGGCGGGGGAAGGGGGGGTGTATACCTGTGAGTGATCATAAATAACATTTATTCAGCACTAAAACAGCCCCTTATCGCTGAGAGTCTACCAAACAGGAGACTGACGCATTACAGAAGCACACAGCTTCCATCATGAAGCAATAGCATGTACAAACCTATACATGCACACACATGCTTAGGTACAGTATAATTGTGTGGACTCCACCCAATTGATATTTTTTCAGAGACTCAGGTATGCACACTTCACTTGCAGTGCACCCAAAAGTCAAGAGGCACGCCTATACATCACGTGTTGGCTAACACAACCAGGTATTTGTGTACCTGCCACCAACCGTGGCAGAGTGAGTGTGGTCACATCGTAAACAATGCTGCGTTATACTCTATCAGCACTCTATCAGAACATGATTGACGAGGAGCTGCTTTAGGTTCACATGTGAGCGCACTCAAGACTAGTCGTAGGAGGACTGAACTGTTGCTCGTAAGGTCGGATATCACGATGTGTTCACTGACAAGGCCAGCTCTCCTCACACGACCATCTTAGCTCCGTATCATGTCAAGAGAGAGTGCTAGGAGAGAGAGAGAGTCATGGTTCAGCCATGGTGACGAGTGGATGTTTCTCCAATGCGGCCTGGAGTCACCTCTTGTGAGCCTGCGCTCACCGTGAGTTGACACAGGATGACACAGAGCTGCCTGTATCCCAGGATGAGCATGCTCTGTAGGGAGGGCAAGAGCATTGGCGAGGCGCAGCTGAAAGAATTAAGGGTGACTGCAGAACAGAGGGCTGCAACGATTGTTCATCAAACGGTGCGCAGAATCACTGCCTGAGGAATACTCTTATTTTGGCACGCACATACAGTGCAGTGCAGTACAACTGGATGGAACAGCAGAGAGCCCTCATGGAGGTTACAATGAGGGCTGTAGTCATGCTAATAGTGGATGTATGCTTCACTAAATGGACACCCGCTCACTCTCTGCACTGTGTATATGAGGACATGAATCAACGCGTGATACAGCGTGTTCTGATCTTATCCACCATGATTCCTGTAAGACACACTATGTGCACTAATGGTTGAAACCAGCATTATACAAATTTTGTTATTGCTTGAACCTCCATCAGCGCATGCCCATCCTCCCTCAAAGCACCATAGGATCACACTGTTCTCCATCCCTCTTTTTCCAAAGCAGCTATGGAACTTTGGGTTGTGTTTCAGAATGGTCACAACAATCAGGGACAGAAACGTCTAAAGGTGCTATGTCGCAATTGAGACCTTTGACATACTGGGCAGATACAGTTAGGTTATGTCCTTATTGTGCTTAATAAATTCACATGGGAACATGGTGACTTGCAGAATTGGACAATGGGCAATACTGGATTGGGTTTTAACCAGGGGTCGTAAACTGCCAGTATGGGGCCCTCTCAACTCATGTGACCCTTTCATGATGTCGTGCAATTTCAACTTTATTCACTTCTTTCCCCACAAGTCTTTTTGCTGGAGGGACAAAATTAACAACTTCTCAAGCAAAACTTTAGGAACTTGAGTTCTAACACCAAATAACACCTCAAAAGTCAAATTTCAAGCTCTCCAGTATCTACATAGCCTATGGGTTCAATGTGTTTAATGTAACCTTAACCTAACCAGAAAAGGCTGAGAGGGATTAGAGTTACCATGTTAGCATTATTCTGTTAGATGTTCCCTGTCCTTAACTCCGTGAGGGTGGGATAAAGACTGCATGGACTGTATAACATTACTTGTAACACTGCCCCAAATAGACTGGAATGGCGTACACACACACACACATGCTCTGTTCTTACATGTGAAACAAAGGTTTAGCGGGGGAATCCCAGTCCGGGCCTAATAGTCTCTGAGGTTGGGCTTGGCTCCGGACAATCATTTGTTGTACAATGGTCATTACAGTGGAGAACGCAGGCTGCTGTTATGTCCTGGCGCTTATCTAGAGGTAATGAGAGGCTGTGGACGTAATGTGGTACACATATTCTGCCTCTCTCTCTATCTCTCTGTCTCTCTTGCTCTCTCTCTCTCTTTCTCTGTCAAATTAAATCTTCAGTGGCTCTACCTTTCTGCCAAACATTCTTATTATCCTTTCTCTCTCTCTCTCTCTCTCTCTCTCTCTCTCTCTCTCTCTCTTGTTTCTCATTAAACTGACGAAGAAGAAAGCACGGCAAGCGCGAGCCCTGGGGCCCACGGAGGGGTCTCAGTTGTGGGTTTGGGTGATGGGGGGATGGGGGGTGGACACCCACATTCAACACAGACACACAAGGAGCAATGTTTTTCCATCAATGGTGGCCATAATTGGAGAGCAGAAGGCACAATCAGCAGGGGTCCCCTATGTGATTCAGGTGACAGAGAGAGAGAGAGAGAGAGAGAGAGAGAGAGAGAGAGAGAGAGAAAGAGAGAGAGAGAGAGAGGATGGGGGGGGGGGAGAATAGCCCAAGGAGACAAGGCGCTTGTCTGGCCTGTTTCCCGGCCTCCCGTGTCGGAGCTTGAAAAGCGGCAGGTCGTTTACACCCTAGTGAAAAAAGGCCGTCATAGCCACAACAGCACCTGGATGTTATTTGGGTTAATGGACTTGGGGCTTACTCAATAGCAATCAACTTGGGGGGGCTTGTCGCTTTGTTTCATGTGGCGCTTCTCTCTTCACCGCCGTGTTAACCCTTACCTGCCTTCCCTGCGTTGTCGATATTTTTCTCTTTTTATTACGGTAGTTGCCATTTACTTTACGCCCGACCCCTGAACATGCTTAACTGCATGTAACCCCTCTCGTGCACAAATTAACTACTTACCTTTAGCATAGAATTACAGCATACAGTAGAAACAATATACAGTAGAAATAAACAATTCCACAAACACTGAACATTTTGTGTATTTTGTTTCTGTATTACAATATTACGATATTACAAATCAAGCAGAATAAGAAATGATAGAAATTGATTAGGAATAGTATTATTTTAAATATGATTTAGATTTAATGTTGCCTCTCTACCTCTCCCTCCTTCTCTCTCTCTCTCTCTCTCTCTCAGTTATTCACCCGCTCACATATTCACACATCCTTATCTCTATCCACCCCATCCTTTCTCTCTTCTCGTCGAATTGTTTATGTTATTCTTCTGAGAGGCGAGTGTTATGACAAAGAATACACTCCCCCGGATGCGTGCAGTCATTGCTTGTGTCATGCCCTCACGAGGTGTGGGGGCCCTAAAAGCTCTGCCAACCCCGCCCTTCCCAGACTAGAGATATGGCTGGGGATGAGGGGGTGGTTTCTACCCTGTCTTGTCCTGCCCGCCTGAGTTGCTGGGAACTTGAGCATCACACACCCACAAAGAGATAGGATGCGTCAATTCCCGTGGCGCGATAGATTACGTGACTTTCCATGGACAGTTAAATGCTGACATGAGACTTCCTGGCACACTGCGTTTTCCTGTCTCTTTGCTATTCCCTCACTCACACAGGTTAAATAATGGTCCAGTATTGTTTACCATCCATCACAAGGTCCAGGAGGGCTGAAACGTATGGTGCAGACTGCAGCCATGTGAAGCCTGATCGCGTATTCTATCATGCAACCGACTCATTTATCCTTTGTTGCTGTGTTTTTTTTTTTTATTAAATCACCGGAGGGTATTTCTGAGAAAGTACACATAGCTTTGTTGCTGTCGAGTGTTTTCTATTATAGTGTTTCACTGGCGATCTGGATCTCTTTCATCCTCTCTCGAAACAGAAATGACAAACACATTTCCCTGCTCACCGTGAAATGCACTTCATTTGTCATATCGTGTAAGGATCTCTCACCCCGGGACACTTGCATATGAAAGATGATAAAGTAGGGCTATTTCGGCAACCCACATTTTTTTTCTGGTTGGAAAGTAGAAGCTGACATGCAATTGTGATCATATTAGTTCACAGCAGATCAGAGCTTTGAATGTCTAACAAGCCTCCCATCTCTTTAATGACACCACGATGACACCCAAGACATCTCGCGTTAGTGTGGGTTTTGAAGAGCCGTTGAAGACTGACTTGTACATGCAAAATAAACCCATCTTCCTTTCCATCTTTCTCACATTCGATTGTGAAAAAAATAACTTTGAGCAAAACGTTACATTTCATCATTTTTCCATTCTTTAATTTTCACCACAAAGCCTGACATGTTTTAAGAGGTGCAACCTAATATTGCCTGAACTCCAGGACCTACCACAAAGATCTCTGGGTAAATGGGAGGGAAGGAAGTGCACAGACAGGAAGACGGGCGTGGATGGAAAGTGCACAGCGACTTGGCTGCAGCACACCCTTAAGTAACAACACATGGCAGTGGAGGAATTCCACATTTACGGACGCTATACGTGAGCGAGGATAGGGAGGCTGTCCGGCCGCTTACACCGCCAGGCCGACCGCTCCAAATGGGAAGCTGATAAGGCATGGCCATACCTAATTCCTTTCCATGCTCTCATCCCGGGGTAGGCATCACAATGGGCATGATTCATGGGGTAATTCCGCAAGCTACTGACTTGGCTCCTGCCTGCATTTGGGAAGAATGTGACCTCACAATACGCTTCTTTCAGGCCCATCCCTGTCTGACGGCTACAGGCCTCTCCTTGAAGACATCCTCTGTTCCCTGCACCACGACAAGGGAATGTAGCAGAGAAGCAAAGGAAAGTGCACTGCTCAGTTTGCAGAACATTTTCTAATTTCACAGAACATGGCCTTAAATCTTCTTTATACTTTGTCATTCACTCTGTTCTGTTTTCAATTTGACCCCGTTATGGGTTTATTTATATTCCAGTGATGAAGACTCATTTATAGAGTTAAGCTCTGTATAAGTGCAAATGCTCTTGGTGAAAGTGAATGTCCCACCCCCCTCCCCCTATGCTTTTGTCTCGCGCACTTCCACCGTGATATGCAGTGGAATAGCAAATGGTGCAAACCACCGTCACAACCACAGAGACAAGCCCTGACGGCACCAAGGTGTGATGATGTGTCGACATACAGAAAGACACACAAGTCTAGACCTAGTGATGTACAGTACCCAGCAATGCAAAGCTCCCCAGGCATTCTACATTATCTGACTGAACAAACTTCAATAATTGCCTTTGATTTTTTAGCCACATTATTGCATTTGAAGCTCTGATAGCTTGTGGTTACGTTCCATCTACCACAGACACACAGCTCCTTGTCCTAACACTCAGCAATACAATACATATTACACTGAAAATACACATAGGTTAAGTTTAATTATAATCTAATTCATGCTACACTGAATAGGGAGTAACGGTTGAAGGTGGAGTCAACCCCATTATCTGTGAACCAGAGAAAATGGTACGGTACCCACAAAGGTAGTGGTACTATAGGTTTAATTTGCAACTCAGCTGAGGCATGGCCTATACCCATCAGTCTTTGCAGGCCTCTTTCTTGGACGTGTTCTTTAAACCTCAGAATTATGAGTTATTCCACCCCTTCACAAAAGTTCACAGAAAATAGAATGATGCCTCGTTGGACCAATAAATCTCCTTTTTATTTGAATAACCCACCCGGACCCTGACTGCATTTAGCTACGGAGAAAAAAAATGTTTTAATTGACTTTACAGACGCACACCGTCATCAAGAGCTGAACACGCATGACCGTAAACACGCAAAGTCTGGCACACGCATGCACAGGCGCGCACACCACACACATTCAAAGGGCGTCAACACGTACAGTACGTACTCGTAAGCCTCTGTGGTTTTGTTCTGACACTCTTCTAGCATCCCGCTACACTCTCCCTCACAGAAGAAAAAGCGACGTCAACTCTGGCAGGGATCTTCACGGGCCGCCCCAATGAATGAGAGGCAGACATTACTCAGAATACATGTGGAGACTCTGCTCTCCAACAGTCAAAGCTGGTATTTGTTACAATGAACCGTTGCCAGTTCTGGGCCACTGTTTGCTGACTGTAGATCAACACAATGCAGATCAGATAGTCCAGACTCCTCAGAGTCTTTCCCAGTATGTGGCTGTGTCATTCACAAGTCTTCCCTTGCCACTCGCGCTGGGAGATTCACGCCGCTGGATCCACAGGCCCCATTGACCCCCTCTTGATGTAGCCTAGAGGCCCACGTCGAACAAACCTCCAAGAAGGATTACTCATAATAGATCTTCATATGGCTATCAATCTTCATGTGCCTCCCCCTGTGAGCAGTATGGATTGCATATTGCGCTGCACTTAAAAGCCTTGGCGCTAGCTGCTTCACTAGGCGTGTGATTAATTGGTTGCTCTGTGAAATCTGTGGCGAATGTTTGGAGATCCCGCTCCATTCTTACTGTTTGCCATTGTGCATTAGCAGTGTATGAGGAGATTCCTGAACCCTGACTCATAGGACCTTTGGGGAACACCTCTAAATAGTGCTTAACCAAATACAATGTGCTGAGGAATAACTGACTGGAAATATAAATTGCAAAGCCATTTAGAACATTTATTATCTTTTCCAACACTTTGGAGAAAAACAAAAGGAAGAGACGTTTTACACAATATGTGGGCACATAAAGAAATAGTCTGTTAGAGGACCAATAAAATAATAAATCCACTAGTGGTTTTCATCAGCTGCAAGACTAAATGAGTGCACTTCAGCTTAATGGCCCTGCTTCCTATTTATTTTAATTTATTTCTTCTACATTTATTTTTAGACTAATGTGAATAGTATGCCTGCATTTCTATTGTGTTTAAAGGTATATCTGTTTTGAATTTACGAATTGTAGTTCAATGTTTTGACTGTAAATGCTTGAACCATGCAGTATATGTACTGTTACTGTATAAGGTGTACAGAAAAGCCATCCTCAGATTGCATTTAAACATGATGAGACAGCAGTTCCTCTTACATTTCTTAAGAAATGTTCTGGTGCAAAGCATACATTCAGTTCAAATGTGAACATATGAATGTATGTATGAATACTGTTTTTTTTTCACAGCCATGAGAAAGTACACTCATTATGTTTGTGAGATAAAGTTGATGCTCTGGACAAATCCAGCCAATGTTTCTATTTTGGTGGAACGTCTAGACATAAAAAACATTTTACTAGGGACCATATAAGCCACAGCTCTGTTGAACAAGGCTGGACAAGCCTTCAAATGTGCTACAGTAAACAGAACAGTCCATTGGACAGCATCTTGGGAACAAAAGCAGGACTCCTATTAATTTCCTGCCAAGCACCTTGCAAGCTGTATATTTTAACTTCACAGATAAAACATGGTGGATGAAGTCAGACCCTTGCTTCCTATAATTTCTTTGTGCTGGAGAAAATAATTGGCTACCATCATAAAAACGTTATATTACTGCCATTTATAAGATGTTCCTTGTATACATACTGAAATTGCTCAGAGCATCATAAAAACCAGGCTGACAAAGTTCAAATTAAGAGGTTTGTGGGGGTACTGACCATCTATTTTCGCACTAACAGCGACAACATCTGCATGGGAAAAAAATGCATGTAAACACACCCAAATTTGTAGAGACCGCAGATGATGTCATTGTAGTGTGAGGTCTAATGCACATTTGGAGTTGAAGAACAAGCTGTTCATTCAGTTAAAAAACAAGGTTGCTTATTATTTGCATATAAAATATTCAATACTTCATGACATGTCTTGTGATTAATCATAAGCTTGGCAAGGAATAAAATCAGGTGCTCCCCATAGCTTTTACTTTAGTCCCCCATGTGGCATACAAGCTTGAATCTACTCCCATGTATTAATAATGGGCTTACCCAAATTCTAGAATGTTGACTTGTTGACAGTCAAGGAACTAGGGGGACGTCCCTCAACTTTGACCTTTACAGTCCAACACCATCCCAGCCTTGGCAATGCTTTTCCAATGTGAGCTGTGTAGCTTTTGATGGAGCCCCTGAATGGAATTGAAGGGAGAGGTGTTTTGTGTTTTGCTACAGTTCTGTCTAAAGTAACCCTGTCCCCACCATTAAGCTTATTAGCCACACTCAATGTCGACCCCACAGTAGGGCATATGTCACAGCATGCACCCATATCTTGCTGGGGTCAGTACGGGTCAGGAATTGGGCCAGACATCATGCTCTGGAGCACCAGTGGGGGTTAAAGGCCTTGCTCAAGGACCCAGAGGGTAGCGGAACAAGAACCACCCTTTGGTGTTGGGTGGCATAACTGTGCGGTTGGACTGCCCCGACCCACTGTACCATACCACCCTACAGAATGTTGTAATGGGATGCTGTAATTCTACATATACGTCATACTGCAGTAATTCAAATAAATCTAAAACAGAAAGGGGATTCAAGCCAGCTCAAATACCCTGAAGTGGGTTAACTTCTCCTCATGATACGATATCATTAATATGACTACAGTCTTTGTGAGCCATCAATGTGATACTGCATCACTTCCTGTCTCAACATCTGCTCTTTCCTGCTGTTGCTGAGAGATTCTCAGATGTTTGCCTCCTCTGAGCTAGATCAAATACTCTCATTCACGCACATTGTGAACCACAACCACAATGGAAAGGTGCAACATCTGAGGGAAATATAGAGTAAATATCCCCCAAACCTCTCCAAAAGTGTTATGCAGTAAGTGACGTGTGCTGATCGATTTGACACTTCATGACTAATATATGTACCACATATTATGTCACCACTGTTTTTACTTGAGGTATTGCCATATTTGTACAGAGTATACACTACATCCCATTCACTCACCATTATTCATTTCTCAATTTAGAATAAATGTCAATCTGCCTTAATCTTGAGGAAACACATTGTCCAGAACCCTTTTTCTCAGGACAACAGTAATTATTCAACAGATTCTCCTGATTAAAGCGACTCAGTTTAGCTCTGTGCTGATACTGTAAATGAGAACAATAAACTCAAAGAGTCTGCAGGAAGAAAGGGCCTCCATTAGCCTTCACTGTAGCTTTCGGTGATTGATATGATAGCCGGGCTATTCAAACTGCACATTTTACACATGATTGAGGCTCTATTGGATGTAATGAAATGACCTTCCTGAATATTGCACTTGACTGACTGCATGACCACCAGCACAATAGGTGCTATTATAGTTTTGGGCGCTCAACCCATTTTTCATTGTGCCCGGTTCACTGTGTTATTATTGCAGGACTGAACCGCGGCTTTGGTTTCTTGCTATTGCGGATGTGACTGTTCTTTCCACTGGGAGCAATTGGCGTAGTGTTAATTGACCACCGCAATCACCCTGCAGAGTTATGGCAATGCTATACGGTCCCAGGAGACATCCCGGGGAGGGCATCCAGGGAGCTATGGCTGGGGACTTGCTGGATCATGTAGCCACACTCTAGGTTCATACACTATGGGCTCTTTTAAAGCGACCTAAATGTAAGATGGTCTGTTAATGACCTATATGGGCCAACAGTGTAATCTATGGCAATCTGCCAATCTGCAAAGCGCCATTGCTTTTCTAATTAATTTTAAGGTTGTGAAACCAGGAGTGTGAATCAGAACTGTAATATGGTAATGCCATTGCTGGTACAACTGTATACAGTTTGAGCTCAAAGGTATAGCCCAATAATCAACTCACACACCCATTCACAAAACCACCAATGTGCTTGATGATGCCGCATTTGCCACAGATGCATTGCCCTTACATTGCAGCATAATGACTAACGCACAATACATCACGAGGTGGCAGACAGTGTGTTGAGCTGTCACAATCAAGTGTTATATACTCACACAGGCTGACATCATCTGGTGGGTGTGTTTGTGTATCTCGTTGCTGTGATACTTACGCCACACAGCAGAAGTGCACCTTTCTCAGGCAGTCATTAGGCAAGAAAATGTCCCAAACAATATTAGCTGTACATCCACAATGTAAATAGACTCCGGCTGGCCAGTAGGCTACTCATACAGATGTGTGTGTTTTGCTGGGAGGGGGGGAGTGGGCCTGGGTGCCACTACCCACCTGACCCACTTGAATCAGCTTTAGAACAATAGAGCAACACACAAAGACAATTCACCTGGCACATGAGGACAGAGATGCAGTGCTGTCAGTAAACATGGCTCCTTTACATTTATCATTGATAGTCAAGCATGTAAAAACTACAGTATTGTGTGTGTGTGTATGTAGACAGTCTTTTCCTATAGATGTGGAACATTGTTGGTCTTGTGTTTTATTATGTCAGTATGTACAGCACTAGCTTGAACCCATCTGTTTGCAGGCCTGCATCTGGACTCCCTTTATACTCTATAATCCTCTGGGGCCATGTACTCCTGTATGTACCCATGTATCTTTGTGACGTACTGTATACCCCATACTGTAACAATGTAAAGATCTTACACTGTTTGGCTGAAGTGGACATTCTCAGGGAAGTATGTGAACCCAAGTACATTGAGCATAGGAACATCTCCTTGCACTAAGGTGCAATGTGTTTGAGATTTCAGTATGACTGTACATTAAACCCTTTGTCTTCACTTGAATTCATCCGTATCATTCAGTGATGGATGCAGCATGGCTGTGAAGTAAATACAATTCGGTCATACTGTATGTGTATCAATTACTCAAAATCATTATGTGATAATAAGTTAATAGAATGTCTTTGAAAAGAGGGGTAAAAATAGTTTAGTATGATCATGAAAGACTACAAACGCTGTGTATTTCTGTGGAAGAGATGGTTAGGAAATTGCTTTTAGTTTTACATTCAACAGATTGCCTTGAATGACCAATAATTACAGTTAATTACATTAAGCGATAAGCTGTATCACTCCTTTTGATGAAATGTGTAACTGCCTGTTCTGAGAGTTGCCCAGACCTGAATCATTCACAAGACTCATGCATCCACATTCGCTGTGTGGCATAGAGTTTGAATGTGGGGCTCTCTTGCACTGAAACACTGCACTAATGGGTTTGTATTACATTTCTAAATCAATTCGAGCTGTGAAGGGGTCCCAGAAAACCTTTATGATCCATTAACTGCCAAGCACGAGAATTGCCAGTGTGCTGTTGCCAGTTGGCAAACACTGACTTGTCGGTATCATGCGCTGCCACTGCCAGCGATGGTTTTACTGGGGTTTACAGAATTCCCCCTATTCTCTCTAGCTGATTACGCACATGTTGTTTTCTCATTAGCTGGGGCTGTCTTCGCGGTTCTACTGTATGTCGTGGAGCCCCCTGATGGAACAGGGTAAACCCAGGGTGCTGTTGGCTTGGAGCGCCGCAGACAGCTTGGAAGGAGGGAGAAGTAAGTGGAATGGTTTGAGTTTGGGTGGAGACAACAGCATTTACTGTAGGACTGCAGACAAATATGCATGGACCCCACCCTGGGCCAGTGATCAATTCCTCTGTCATCAGTGTCTTTATCACGCAGACAGAGATTGATACCGGAGGATCAGATTCCGTAAGATTCCACGTGTGAAAGAATTCTAATTTTTCAAACATTTGGAAGTGGAAGACGATTTCTGTATAATCCGTTTTATTGTGTCAACCATGAATACTGGCAGACCTCTTGTGTTTACATACAATACGGGGCTGCTTTCCAAACAGCTCTCCCTTATGACTGCCGCAGATTATTTCTGAAAATGAGCAATTCCATTTTTATTGACCTTTGTCTGAAGCTGTGTAGTAATGTGACCGTCATAGCTGTTATACATCATAATGACATTTTCCCCTAATGTTTTCCGTCATGGCAAACTTGCATCATTGTTTCATGGATGATTGATTTTCTTGGATTTCATGACACATGACAATGTATTACTTGTTTTTCCAACTCAGTTTTTCTCAGGTGTGGCTGACACAATTTGTCTTCATAAATCTGAATAATTAAAATAATCCTTTAAACTCCATGTAATCTGTATGCACGATACTGCTGACACTATTACTTCTTGTAAGGGGAGTCGTATCCTAATACCATGATGTTAAATGGTCCTTGTGGTTAAAGCCCGATGCTTTGTTGAAATGATCTTCCAGCACAATGTAGGGGATTTCCACATCAAATTTGATCAGACTGAAATCCCTTCCACAGTGTTCGTTGAGGTCTACATGTATTCAAGAGTCGAGCTCTGAGATGAGAAGGCCAAATGAGGTTTTCCCCCTCACCTTTAATGTTGCACTTTCACTTAAAACGGAGCCCAGGTTTAGTCACATAATGGGCCCCATGACAGCAGCAAAGATGGAGTGGAGTGCTATAGCGGGCGTGAGCAATGGAATGAAAGAGAAAGACGACAATAGTTCAAAGCCTCTGAGCTACTTTTTGATCCATTGTCCTGACTGGTCTTTAGAGACCACCACCAACAAGGAATCATCTTACTCAGGTTGAATGGGTCTGTCCAGCTAAGATGCCCCACAAGATTAGGTTCAGGTGAAGTAGAGGGTTGGAGAAGGGAGGGAGTAGAGGTATCTCACCATTGTTTTGGTCTCCTTGTGTCGGAGCAGACGTTGTTTAAGCGAAACTGTACCTCTTAAAATCATACACACATTGTCAGTCACTGGATTATAAGGCTTACTAATTACATTTTTTTCTCACTTCGATTGACATTTTGACTATATGCCTTGTTTTGCTGGTGATCTGTAATTAATTGAGATAAGACATTGTTATAGCTGACTACTCATCTGGGTGTCTTTACAGAAGATTCAGTCCAAGTGTTTTTATATTGTATAATGCTGCACAATAAAAAACCCGATCACAATGGCTCACTGTAATGTTTCACATTTTTCCCTATTGAGTAATGCATGCCACTGTCTGTAGTGGTGAAATTGATGGTTGGAATATTTTAAGAAATATGCTAGTAAAATATCTTGCAAGCTCACCACAATGAATGTGAATTAGAGAATGCTAATTAAACAATGCCATGATTTACAGACAATTTCAGGATTGTCAGGGCCATATGTGACGTTGAATCCCAAAGGATTCCTGGACAAAATGTATCATTAGGGAACACATGTTATCTACTACAGTAAGTTCTGAAGATTTCTGCAAGATAAATAAGTCAAACTTCCTATTTTTATAATACCTTATCTCACAAGGATCATGTATTTGTTTAAAAGTGAAAAATGCTGCCTAAGCATGCTGTAAACTTTAACCCTTTCTCCATTTACCATGCTTACACCGCTGTCAGACTTAGCAATCTAAAAACAGTCCAAGGTAAAATAATCTATCAATGTATTTGACGAATCCCCATAGTCATTTGTCCAACCATCGTTAGAAAATAAAGTCTGCTCTCCAATCAAACGTCTCTCCATCAATATCTACGCATGTAGCATGACCAGCACAGTGGACTAGGCTCTGAATACAGAGTTGAGACTGGCCAGTGAATGGATGGTAAAGAGATGTTATCAGGCCTCAGGGAGGATGTTTGGGTAGTGGAAGTGGAAGGGCTGCGGGGGCTTCAGTGTGCTAATGCAGCTAACAGCCAGGAAGGCAGAGTGTTGACTCTGCAGATCTGAGCCCAGCCACTGATGGCTATGGGGCTAAATACTGACCCCACGGACTAATAAAGAAAATCACCTCAGGCACGAGCCACGGGGGTCAGAGGTAAAGTCATGGCTGGGAGAAACACAGGCCGTGGCATTCCATCACTCCCGTGGCTAATTGAAATGACAGTTGAAGACCTGCGGGATGACTGTGTTTATTTACGTCTTTTGTTGAGCTGTGAACAAGCACAATGATATGCTTGGGCCGGCCAGGAATGACATCGCTCCTGTATGCTGTCTGGCTCCGGGATCTCTACACCAGTACAATAAGGACTTCCGGCCTACCATCAGATTCCCCAGCATGCCACCCTGCAGGCTGATGGGGGTAAAGGGAGGGCATGAATGAATGTAATACATATGCGTATCCTCTCTGGCTCAGTGGAATATTATACACATCCTTATCAAAAGTGATAAGCTTCTATTTCTGGCCCTAGGGCTGGACCTGGGTGTGAGCTGTTGCACGTCGTAGCACAACTGTCTACAACAGATGCCCCTAGGTGTCTTCAGTGTATAAGGCTGGGATGTCAGCACTCCTTCACAGTGCTAAGCTATATCTATACTATGGAGCCTGAAGGCAAATAGCATCAGTACAATTGTACTTGCATGCTGTGCCAATAGTTATTACACATAAGACAAACAGAATAAAAGTTATACGTGTGTGTATTACAGAGTCATTAAATTGATGATATGTTTGTAGCAGGAGGATAATATGGTTGGAGGACTAATGGAGGAATAATTTACTGTGACTAAGAAAACAGCGTTTGTTTTTAGGAAGAGCTGTAGAATGCAAAGAATGCCATACCTGCCACTGGTATTTTGTAATGACCCTAAAACACAGTACAAATACAACAAATCCTGGGAATAGAAAACAGGATGCTTAATCCCAGCCTGCTCTTAATTACCGAGAAGAAAAACATGTTGGAGAAGAGAAGTAAAGGATGAAGAATATGAGAATATGTATACATGTATTATTTGAATTTACACATATTCTTATACAAATACAGATGAGTAAAATGGGTAAATAAAGTATTTAGAGGTATAGAAGCCTATTTGCACAATGCAGCCTACTTGCGTTGTAGATGTTGCATTGTGTGGTAGGCTGGCTGATATGAATATTCTATTCAGGGGGCTAATAAAGACTCTAACTCAAAGCAGAGCACCAATAGATAGACATCTCTCATTAAACATGAACCACATTCTCTGATTAAACCCGAACGCTTTGAACACAATTATACAGTGTCCCTGATGTTGCTGTTTAAATGAATGGGGAGAGACTGCATCTTACTGTAGCTCTCCTGTTACATCTGGGGTCAAGGCGAGAGGAGAACTTCAGCAACCTGAGTGCTAAAACATCCTACTGCTGTCTAGCGTGGCTTAATGACCTCCGGAGAGGACCCTGAGCAGAGGAGGAAGGAACACAAATACTCCCCTCTCACACCGCAGCACCATCAGCTCAAGGGAAAGAACCTGAAACAGACAAGCTACCATAGAGCCCTATGGAAAAATCTAATGACTCATGCCAAGGACATTATAATATACCTGGTCCACCAGTGGATGGGAATGATAAAATGGTAGTATGTTTGGCACGGCCAGCTCTGTAGAAGTAGAACAGCGTTCTGTATTGTGCAACCTCTGATTGTGTTTGCCCCATAAATATGCTCAAAGGCCTTCTGAAAAGCCGATCCAACCCAGGAAATTAACTGCCATTGTCCTGCCGTATATACACTAATTGAGCTGCTAAGAAGGTTCCGGTTTCTGCCGTTAGTTCGGTGAAATAGAAGGCCAAACTCCTTTGGTGTCTAGAACGTTAGCAGTCAGGGTGCACATTAGCTGGTGTTATGGGATGATGTGTGAGTATACAAAACATTTGATTCCATTGTGTTTCCAGGCCTTTGTCAACTGTTCTAGGTGCTGATTACCCATGATTTATAATCTCAAAGGTAGCCTTTGTGCCAGTCAGCATTGCCCTAGCCAAACCATCATAAATGGTTTGCAGTGAGAGATGGGAAGATACAGAGAGCGAAAAAGAGAGTGTACAGAATGCAATTGTGTTTGTATGCCTGTATACTCTCACACACATTGACTTCTGAGATGCAGGTGGTTTGTTCTGTCACTGTGGGTGAATATGTTTCAGGGTGTGGCTATAGATTATATCAGTTATTATTCCTCTGGACAAAAAACAACAACAATGAATTTGTCCCATTCCTATCGGCTAACAAGTCCACTATGTGATGGAATATGACCTAGAAACATTTATCTAGAATACATCTCACTTAGCTGCCTAGCTGCACCTACACCATAGCTGTTACACGCATACAGTAGTGCACATGTGGATACCTGGATCCAAATCAGTGTTACAACCATCTGTCACAACCAGTGAGGGTGACATTTGACACCACGGCCAGCAGATTGGGCCTCTATTTCATGGGATGGTCGATATCTTTCTGGCAAACAAGGGAAGGGGGTAGGGGGGTGGGGAGGAGGCATACGTCATTATTTTGAGCTTGGCAACAGTACAGATGGAATCAACAGTACAGTGTGACCGACAGACAGATGAGAAAGTGGTTAGCCCAGCCACAGGAGGCTTCTGACTCCATGCACAGCTGTCTGCAACTCATCTGGAGACATCTCAACATCTCCAGCAGAGAGGTAAAGGGTTTGCAACAATACAAACACATACACACCTGTCCATTACTCTATATGACTCAACTTTCCACACACACACAGATTTACACTAAACCTCTTTAGATGTTAATTACTCACCTTTTGGCAAAATGAGCAACAAAAAGAACTAAGTTTGAACGCAGTACTGTACATGACATCATCACATCATCTGAATCTCTGTGTGTTTTTGATATGCTCTTTGCAACATTGACACTTTCTTGTTTTAATAAATAAAAATTGCAGTTTTATGATTTCTCAAAGGTCCCATTTGCTTTGCCCAATAGATTATTTTGAATGAGTAAACACATTCCTGTACTTTAAACCACGTCAGTAAATTAATTACATGTTTCACACGCATGCCTTCGAATGGGTCATTAGCTTTCGAGAGAAGATTTATATTCCTTGAAATTTATGAAATAAATGTAGTGTTAAATGCTTGGCCTCGACTCAAATAAAATGATTTCTCTGCTCCCATACTGGTAGCCAGTAGACAAACCCTACTGCTTTCAAGTGTGTTCATAAATGTCTTCTACAAGCATGTATAGGCTACAAATGTTACAACGTTCGTCATTCGCGAGCCAGTGTTGAAACAATAACAAATCATTACAGCACAAGACAAGCGACGGCTGCTTGTAGTACATTTATTGGAAATGTGATTTATGGAATGATACGGAATCATTACTCGTGAGTGACATCTATATTAACACGCATACATCTGTTGGCACATTGTGTTTACAATAAAGCTTAACATTCTGTGATATATGCAATATGGTCCACTATCGGTTAGCTGTGACAAATCTACTTCCTGTGTCAATAATTAAAATGAATTCAAAGTTCTTTAAGTAGTGTTTGAACTGTTTCTCCTTATTGCTAATGACTTGTCCCTAAGGCTGTTTACCTGACAAGTCTCCCCTAATTGTGATTACTAAGGAGCATATGTAAATCTCTACTGGTCATATTTCTGTCCCAAATAGCAGCAGTGGCAATGGAACAATCTGCAAATGCTTACTGTCCCCTATTAAATGTGAAGTCACATTTCACTCTTGCATTAAAAAGAGTGTTTTGACCACAATAGAGGTGAACATTACTGTTTTCTTTTATGACCTGCATTCCCCTCCTCCTTCTCCCCCAAAGTCTCTTCCAACATCTGCCCTTAGCCCTCCTGGCCAATACAGGGTATCCAATCGCTTGTCAGGCTTAGTTAAACCCCCAGCTATGCCTTTATGAGTTTCATAAAAGGGCACCACACCCAATAGGGGGCATGCAGATGAGTTCCCAAAGGTTTGCTTTGCAGGGCCGTCGCACAATAGTTGGAAATACTTAAGCTGTTTGACAAAAATAGGTCAGTGTTGGCAGCTGTTGGTAATGTCTTCCAGGCCAGGTCTGTGGTCCAGCATGCCACTCGCCATATTTAACGCCCTTTGTGCCATCCTCTCAACGCTAATCTGCCTTTTCACTGGGTGCTACAGTTAATTTGCCGTGATTTCTATGAGAGCCCAGGCATCGTTAGGGAACCTCAAAGGGGCTCCAGGATGGCCTGGATGCCAATACCAGGCCATTGTTCTGCGCTTGCCCCTTTCTAAACACCGCTGACAGCAGCTTTGAAATCCCTTTGCCTGATGAGGCTCAGATGCACGGGCTGTGGACACCGCAGCCTTGTTTGGCTGTGGGAGACCTTTCATGACAAACCCAGCACAATAAACAACAAGCTGGTAACACCCAAGCTATGCTATCTAAACATCGCCCAGTGATATTTTATGGTAACCATTTCCTGACCATGAGTCTACAAATGAGGATCATTTCATTTTACTTCAACATACACCCTGAGGAGAACATCTGTAAAAAGTGATAACAAAGTCCCTCCAACTGACTTGCCATATACATACAGTACACGAACCGGTGTTCTCATGGGAAAGTTGTAGACACAAGTGTTTTCTTGAAGCTCATAATGCCATTACTTTATGTGTGTGTGTGTGTGTGTGGGGGGGGGGGGGGTGACGTTGAATTGGAGGGCTAGTCATACAGCACTCAAGAAGCCACATCTTGTAAAGCAGGGTTTCCATGAGCCTACAGTGGTCTGTCGCCCACCCTGGTACAGTGCTAGTGGTCTGTGTCGCCCACCCTGTCTCTCTCTCTCTCTCTCTCTGTCACCCGCACAGTTTCTCTGTGTTGTGCCTTATCGCCCTCCCTCCCCCCCCTCCCTACACAAGCACACACTTTCTCACTTGCCCCTCACCCATAAAACAAGAGGGGGATAATTAATGACGCAAACATTGCGGACGTCTGCAAGAACATCCCTCCACCTCACTCTCACTCTATAAATATACACTTAAAATAGAAGAAATTATGAATAATTGTGTGTTTGTGTGTGTGTGTGTGTGTGTGTGTGTGTGTGTGTGTGTGTGTAAGTGTGTGTATGTGTGTGTGTGTGTGTGTGGGGGGGGGGGTGTTCAGATTCCAGCAATCCAATCAGCCAATTGAAGACAAATGACAGTCACAGTCCTATCGGTTCATGAGCGTGGGAACAGAACAGCATAGCACAGTTTCTCATAAAAAAAAAAAACAGCCTGTAAATGATTCCCCTACTGCTTCAAAGTGGCGAACTACAAAAAGGTTTGGGTTTATGTGTGGTGTTTAATGGATGCCCTGCTAGTTGATGTTCTGCTAGTCCTGCTACTCCTGCTAGCCGCTGGCTGTCTCAGCTGATGTCTAGCGAGCACATGCTCGCGTAAACACTGTTCTGTGATGTGCGCAGCCCGCGAGAGGAAACAATATGGATGTCATTTTGAACGGTACGGATAAATAAATCAACTAACAGCAGAGGGGGGAGTCTTTTGTTGCACACCACCGGTTCAACAGGCACCATTTTGATCAAACAGTTTGTAGTACTTTCCTTTCCTAAGCCCCATGAACTCCCCCTTTCGCCCAGGCCGGCTACACGTTCACAACCCGCACCCTGTCTGCCGTGCTGCTGCTAATCTTTGGTGGTCTCTTGACTGCCAACCATAATTGATTAGGTAGTGGAGGGCTGGAGGTTCTTGGGCGGAGGGGCGGAGGTGGAGGGGAAAGTTCAACCTCAAAGTTCTCAAGGTCACTGGCCTCTCCTCCCCTCCCCTCCCCCCCCCCCTCCCACCCACCAAACTATTTCTCACGCTATTATGTGGCGGTCACAAGGGAAACTAGAAATATTTGGCACACTCGGGCCGGCTTTCAAGAGGTTTGGTGGTGCTAAACACAAACAGGAAGATCCCAGCGATTCATCCGATTCATCTGTTGATTCATGAATTCAACAAATACATCCTCGGTTGAACGTGCTTATTTATGCAGACCCTCTTTATGTTCTCAGAATGCCGCAATGATGTGTTTGCTCAACATCGTTGACAGTATAAAGAGGTTGTGGATGTTATTCTGAAGCCCCTAACTCTCTCCATTCCTCCTCAATTCACATGAGGTGACATTCCATCGGTCTGGAAAGTGACTCATGCTGCCATCTTGTTTAGTAAAGGCAGTTTCAGTACAGCAAAAACATTGTCATCTGCTAAGCACCAGGGAGTGTAAATAAAAATCCCTTTCTGAGCACGGCAGCGGCTTAGGATCGTGTCCGCCGCACTACTACACACCGTCAACTGCACGTCGACGTCAACTGGGAATGGGGGGGGGGGGGACACGAAGGCTGCATACCTCTGGAAACATGACTGTCACAGGAAATGTTCAGCATGTTTCGTAGTGCTACAACATAGCACGCACGGGGTGAGGGTCTTTTATAGAGGAGCCCTTGCAGTGCAGTGCTGAGGGCTGGTGTTGATCTTGGCTGAGGGGCCCTCTGTGTTCGGTCCAGGATCTACCACTCTCTGGTGGTGAGACCAGTAAAAACACTATACTCGCTCGCAAGCTAGCCCCTTGTCTAGCTGTGGAAGCCAATGCATAAAACACAATGAAGTCAAATGATGCGGCTTGTGTTCTAAATATAAAATGGATAGACAAGGAAAATATCATGTTTTTAGACAAGTAATTTACAATTTACTTCTGTATTCAGAGATTGGAGACCAGTGAGGTCGTGCGTCTGTCTGACCCATCCCCCCCACAATACCAGAGAAATGGCCCTGGGCGATGATGGCAGCTGTGAGACATTAATCTTTGTCGGCTCTGTCACATACAGTGTCTCTAATCATTCATTATAAAAGAGACATATTTTCTCAAATCTGTCAGCATGGCAGTGGATTGTTAACCTATTTCCAACCATTGCCCCAGAGCAGAAGCATTGAAGCAATAAACCTACACGCATCTTTTGGTTTCCCTGCCACTTATGTGTATTCAAGCGACATGTAAAAAGGATTATAGCAAAACCTGATATTCTTGCAAATACTAGATCAAGATATCACGAAAGCCTGTCTCCCCATGTTGTGAATGAAAAGCACTTGTGTGGTTATCTTTATTATTTATTTAGATTGGTGAATACCAGAGGAGGTTGTTCTGTGGAG
This sequence comes from Forbesichthys agassizii, assembly GCA_026546735.1. Taxonomy (NCBI): domain Eukaryota; kingdom Metazoa; phylum Chordata; class Actinopteri; order Percopsiformes; family Amblyopsidae; genus Forbesichthys; species Forbesichthys agassizii. The sequence goes on along the minus strand of JAODLL010000007.1, from coordinate 4,581,934 downwards.
CACTGGGTTCTGCTTTCTGTCCTGTCAGTGGGGATTTGCTCTCTACTGCCTCATTGTGTTGGGCATGCAACATTACCTTTGGTGACGTCGCAGGACACTTTATAGCAGTGCTAGCAGTTATTTTACAAATGCACACTAGAAACAGGCAATGACAAAAACTCAACTTTGCATTTACACATTTGTATTAAATGCTGTATTCCTAATATGGGTTGTTGTACGACTGCTCTTTCTAAGTAAGGCACGGTCTCTTCTCACCTCGCCCGCAGTACTGTAGCTCCTGGCATGCCTCTTTGCCTCTCAGCTCTTGCTGTGTCATGTTCTGCTTTGCGGTAAACTGATCCCAAATTGTTTTTTTTTTTCCTCATCTGCCTCTAATTCGGGGGCCAAGAGTTGATGGAGGAAAGACTTAAGACCACCTCCTCTCCTGGTGGAAGCCTGCATGCGGGTCTGTCACTGTTTGCCACATGGTTTTAAAAAAGAATTTAAAAAAAAGAATTAAAAAACAACATAGAAAGAAAAACACAACAGTCTTGCATCAAGTCTATCAGTAGTCTGCCCGTGTCCCACTAAAATCACCTATGGAATTCACATGTATGTCACTTTGGTTGCCCAGACCTCATCTGGAGCAACAAAGTGAGTTCAGGGTGTCTACAAAAATGGAATAGGCTCCCGTTCTGTGAATTGCTGATGCCAGCACATGCAAATTACAGCAGAACAAACCAACAAATTGTGTAGCCTAATTTGAGAACATTTACTGTGTCTGAGGTCAACTTTTATTTGAGGCAAAAAAATTCACACTCATTAAAGCCCCAATTAAGACTATATTATAGGTCGTACTTTTCCGTATGAATGTGCCTAATATGAATTGCCATGTGGAAAGGAAATACTGTATGTTCCAAAACAAAACAAAACAAAACAAAAGTTTATGCCTATACATTATTAAAGTTTTAGAAAACAGGAAAAAGTCATAAAAATACACTGACTGGCTCTGTATTTAGTCAGAATGAAAGAAAATCATCAGAATCATTGCACGGTAGAATTCTCCCATCATTTTAAAAGGAATAGTCAAGATAATGAAAGGGTCCTAATGACAAAGTAATCCTCTACATCACTTCACTGGAGTTTTATGGGTGTGTGCGAAGGCATGACACCATAGCAATCATCTTCGCCTGCTAGCTGCTGGGTGGTGCAGCGACACGGTTTTCACTCCTGGATGACTGATCGTTTAGCAGGGAACAGGACCGTACCTGTGGGGCTGAAAATAATGCCATCCGATGCCATAGGGGCTGCTTGAGCCTCATATCCTCCAGCCCATATCGCTCCCATGTTCTAAACGGATGAGCCACGGTGAAATGGAACACTGCGTTAATAAGAAGACATAATCACACGCAAGCTCACACTCGCACGCGAGAGTAAGTGAGCTGGCAGGTGCATATGGGTGCACACACATGGACACCCACACAACACACGCACGCACACGCACGCACACACGCGCGCACACATGCACTCAAGACACAAATAAACCCACAAACACAAATTATGATATAGGTACAACTTTTTATAAATTTGCACCATTTACTGCAATCAAATCTCCATATCTCCAGGTTTTATTCTGGCAGGATTCCGGCCTTTGATATCAAAGCTGTGTGTGAACATACAAGCTGCTTACCATATGAAAGCATGCTCATTAGAATCAGCATTCACCCCAAGTGCTCACCTAACCCAGATAATATGAATTGGCCCCATGTTTATTTATTTTTTTGTGGCCCTCTCCTAAGCAACGTGCACTACAAATGGGCATACGTGCCGGGTCTCCAGCCATCAAAGGTGTGGGCCGTCTGTTTATCGTTTACCTTAGCTGCGTGGTTTTATTGGATGACACACGGAGGAATGATGTGTTTGTGGTGGTATAGCCAGGGGTGCAGACAAGCTGGCACTGCGGGCGCATACGCTGGTCTGGAGAGGGCGCGGGTCGACAGGGGTTCCCTCGGGAAGAGAATGCGACGTGTCTCCTGCAGGTTGTTCTGCTGCGTATGTCTGCCAGAGGAGGAGCATGATGCCCTCCAGGGGCAGGGACAGAGAGCGGATGAAGGCCGCGAGGAGAAAGAGACCGTCCAGATCACGGCGGTGGATCTGGGGCTCGTCAACCCGAGCTTCAGCCTCTCTGAGGAGGACCAGCAGAGCGGCATGGTCCGCCCCGCTGGCTGTGTGTCGGCCTGCCAGAGGGCATGGAAGAAGAGGAGGCTGAAGCCTTTGTCATCGCTCCCCATCCAGGTCAGGGTGGAGCCGGTCGCAGGGCCCAGCTGCCACAGGATGGGTGAGGGCGAGGAGCGAGACCCCTTGATGTGCCACAGCGCTGCAGATTTCGCGGACGTCTCCGGAAGCTTCCTGACGACACCGGTCATCAACCTGATCCCGCCCACCCCCTCAGACGTCGTCGGCAACGACCGGTTCTTCCACATCACCTCTGAGGAGGAGAGCGTGGTCCACACCTCGGGCAGCGGCAGCAGCGTTGCTACCGGAGACCAGGAGAGCTACGAGGAAAGGATGGAGAGTGGGGAGCCAGAGGAGGAGACCCACAGCCAGGCCAGCGATGACACCGACACTGAGCCTGAGTGGAACCAAGATCTAGAGGCTGAGAAGGAGGACACTCCAGTCAAAGTGGTGGAGAAGGGTGAACCTAAGACAGGGTTTTTGCGTAGTGCGTACCAAGTGGCCTCTCTCCCAGATTATCCTAGGAAATGTGAGTCCTATACTATACTGTGCCTACTGTACAGTGCATCCACTAATGGTGCACAAACCTCCTGAACTGATTAATCATGCTGCTCTTCTCAAAAGAACTATGAGACATGTTTTGCTCCCAATCAACAGATTGATTTGTTGTTATAATGTCATGTTTATTAACAAATGTCTTGTTTGGTTATGTTTTATCTCACAGGTAGCTTCAATGCAGGAATCAATCTATTGCCGTTTACTGAGCACAACCTGGGTGAGTTAGCCATCATTTTATTATCTTGAATACAGTTTTATGGATTATGAAGCGACCCTTCATGTTTTCTGTAGCAACGGGTGATGGCGGCCATCTTCCAGGTGTTGAGCTCATGTGCGTTACTTTTTCTGTTTGATCTGGGCTCCCCCCGTTCAGATTACATTGCATGGTCATTGTGTGACCATGACTACAGTGCCTCGAACGCCTCCTCCGGGAGCTGCAGAAGGTTCCCCTTTGTTACAATCTCCTTTTAGCCATTGTGTGTGTCCCTGTGCGTGGCTGTGCGAGCGGTTCCCAGGTGTTGGGTTCCTGTGACTCAGCATGCTCTCCACCCTCCAGCTTCTCCTTCAGAGTCTTGTTTCCTTTCAAACTAGAGGAGACTAGAGGACAATAATACTGGAAATGATAAGCATCGTTTCTGCATATCCATTACATAAATGTGCGGCTGAAAACTTGTGACTGCACAAATTTTGCTTAACTTATCATTAACTGTGTGTGTGCGTGTGTTACTGTAGCATCTTTATATGGCCCATTCATACTGTACATCAAATTGAGACACCCTGTGTGTGTGTGTGTGTGTGTGTGTGTGTGTGTGTGTGTGTGTGTGTGTGTGTGTGCATGCTTTAACTTGTCCTGACTGAGCATATACAAGAGTGATGCCTGCATCTCTCCATTACTAATGATTTCCTTGTTTGTGAAGTACAGTAGGTTGTTTCTGAGCCTAGCAACAGCTTTTTGTCCTACCCTATTTGGGTTAGGTTATTCCTGGAAGATAGAGGCTGTCTGAGGTCTTTGACATGTCTGTGGTAGGGCATATATTCATGCTACCCTCCATTTGGATTCTCAGACAACTCCCCATGTCCCCATATGCGGTAAAATGTGGTCATTCAGAAAATTATGGCATTAAAAAAAAAAGTATTTCAAAGGCACGTCATTATGCGGTGTCAGAAACCTTAGGTCAGCGTAAGGGTAGAGACTGATGTTTAGCCCAACACACGCAAATTTGTCTCACTTACTGTAGCTTTACCTACAAAACATATTAATTTTCATGTTCGACAGTCTTAGCAGAATTTGGATGGGTGTACGGTGAGAATGACAGACCCAGCCAGGTGATGGAGCATGTGTCATAGGCATGCTCTCTTGTGATCTGAGATCCCAGACAGGATTCCACCGCTGACACACATAAACCAATTACAATGTCTTATCTGATTCTAACTCCCTCTAAACTGCCCTCCATGTCAAACCAGCCTTTCAGAGACAGAACCCTGAAATGAAAAACATGTGTTTAAGGAATTAGGCTGGAGTTATTCCTGGGTTAACTATTTGAACTGAAAACTGATGCTTTTTATTTTTATAATACATTTAAACTGTGTTTATAAGGTGGGTCAATCAGAAATATGTGTGAACATTTCCAGCATTTACGTTTTGTCATTCACTTTCAACATCAGTCATACAGTATTAATGCTCCAGTGTTGTATTGGCTGAGAACGCCAGTCATAGCTCAGATGCCATGTTCTCAGCCTCGTTCATCTTGCTTGTTATGATAGCAGGAAAAATATATTTGTTCACTGATCTAGTGACTTTGGGGAAATGGTGGAATACACACTTTCTGTGGGAAAGAACGAGAGTTGTCACAAAACTAAGTAATCAGACAGACAGATTTTAGTGTGTCTGACAGGGTTGCCAAGCAACATCAAATAGCTGTGTCTAGTATCTGCAACAACTTGTTGCAGATTAGGGGTGAGAACCCTAGAAATAGAATAAAAGAACGTGACTGACATTTTTTCCCATACAAGGGCTCAGTAAATATAGCCAAAGCCTATGACTATATCTTCTTTTTTTCTACCAATTAACTAACTAACAGGTTTTTCCCCTCCCGGCACAGATGACCTGAACAACAAGGATGTTAATTGCTCTGAGTTGCTTAAGGCTGAACTACGCCTGCTGCCTCTCACTACTAAGATGGAGATGTTTGTGCGCCTAAAGGTAAGCAGGCACTAGGCAGGGTTATTACTTTACCTTGGCCACCTTCAGACTACAGTTACATGTATGTCGACATACCATGTTCTGTCTCTACTTGTAAACAAGGTCCATGTTGGGCTTATTTAAAGGTGTATACAGTAAACTGAAATGCAGTCAGGTTTACTGGAAATGTGCAAGAGCCACAGTAATGCCATTATGACTAACGGGATAATACTGTATATAGGCTACAGTTAAAACTTTTTTTTTTTTTTTAAGAGAATACAATTAACTAAGGCCTTTTATTATGTGTCAGAAACCAGTGAGTCGCTCTTGTAGTCTTGGAGAAACAGTTACAAGAAGCCATACCTTCCACGTGATAACCCAGACCACAGAGCTGATACACGAAGATAATGGGTCACCACGACAACGTCGCATAACTGTCGGTGAGGTCTAAATCTCTGGAGGGCATTCTGCCATTGTCTGTCTAAAATAAGAAGTCAGTTAATACCTAAAAAGAAGTGAATGTGGATGCTAAGGCGTGTTCTCGCTGCCTGATGTTTTGCCTCACACAGTGATGGCACTGGTATAGACATGAGCACAGTGATGATGACAAGTGATACAAGACCGCACACCACGCCATTATTTTTTCTTCTCTAAAACAATTTAGGGAATAAACATTTTAGCTGTTGTGGACAGACTTTCATCTTGTATGTATCTTCTGCCCAAATAAACCATTGACATTTTAAATGGAGGATGTCTGAAAGAGAAACACGTTTTTCTAACAACTTTTCCATTAACACTAATGGTCCATAAAATCCTCTGATGCGATGATGCGTTTGTGACACTTGGTAAAAAGAGAGCTGAAGTAGACCACCGATTATTCATCCTTACACAAAACATAGAAAAAGAATATTCTAATGTGTGATTGTGTTAGTATTGCTTGCTTTTATTAAAAGCTTCTATATTATAATGTATCTAAAAATAATCCAAAGTATATCTAATATCTTGCAGCATCATATATGCCCCAGTCAAACGGCCAGAAGAAGAACTTTCCTGCGAAGGTACTGTAACCCATCCAAGCAGGCCCTTCAGGGTGGCATCTGCACACAGCCTAAAGCTGCTGCAATTACAGAATATGTTCTGTTGATATTTCCCAACTGCCTTGATCTGTTAAAGCAATGACTCTGCAAATATCCTCAGGATTTCACTCTTTGTATCCAATATTTGCCAAGCTAGATTGCTGTTGGTATCCTTAGCAATGTGTTAGGTGAAACACAAAACAGAAAGATTGTTATTAAGGCCGTCTACTTATGATGATTCATGTCTCCATGACTTTGCTTTTCTAAAGTATAGGCTTACCCCATGCTGAATGTGATTAAACTGTCCAATGCATCCTTGTGCTAACCTGTTTCACACAGAGACTACACAGAAATGATCAATTGTTACTGTGATTTTTCTTCAATTCAAATCTACAGTAATAGAAGCTACATTATTTCCTTAATGTTGTATATATCCCACAAACCGAAAAAGAAAAAGTTAGATCACTCATCTCAAATGATCATATTATACATACATGTACACCAGCCACTTCAAACGAATATCATAATAATTAATTATTAGATTATATGTATCTATTGAATCCAATAATTCATAGGACACAGAATGTGTTTTTATAATCCAACAACAATGTACGGCAATAAGCATACGATACATGTTTTTCTCAATACTCCTCTCGTCTAGGATGTGGGCAGGCAGGAGGCCAAATCTCTTAGTGAGCTGAACACAGCTGAAGTCTGCCAATGGTTTAGCAGTATTGGACTTCAGAAATGCCTCCCTTTCATTAGAGGTGAAACACATTCCTAAGACTCTCCTCTTCCAGCCCCGTGGCATCCTAATCAAGGCACACATTACACATGTGCTTTATCTAGACCACAGATCAAATCGAAACAACCTTCAGTATACACCAAAGAAAGGTTTATGTAGACCTAGTAAATGAAAGAAACATAATGTTGGTTATTGTTTTACCAGACATACCAGTAGTAATTTAGAACAAATTGTTTGTTAGTTTAAACATGTGTTGGTTGTTATCACAGCCACACCAAAAATGTAACCAGCCTTGCTATATTTGCTTAGTCAGGTTGTTCCAATGTTTAGACCTGAATTGCAAAGCACTCAATGACATGTTGCCTTTGCAGTAGATTGCAACACTTATCTACACTGCTGTAAGTGTAGATAAGTGTGGTATAGTATGGTTTGAATGTATCCTGTTAGATCTAATCAAATGCCCACGCTATTTTATTAGTTCAACTTTCCTCTGTTTAGAAGCAGAACTGTGTGGTGCAGACATAGCGGCAGTAGATGTAAACACTCTGGATACCCTCCATATATGTACACTGGAAGAGAGGGAGAAGCTATTGTCAGTCATCTACAAGGAGCTTCACCCACCAAACTCAACCACTCAAAGGCTTGATGATCTCCTTGGTACAGCCTTCCACATCACAGTTGGACTGAAGTTGTGCCAGCGGATAAGCTGCTAGGAATCTTAGAGTAATATCAATGTGTCTTTTCTTTGCAGAAACACTTGGGCCCAACAATGTGGAGAGATTCTCAGCAGCGTTAGCGTCAATGAGCAAGTCGAGGTCCTCTCTCTGCCTCAACACGACTCGCTCTTCCCTCGAGCTCAGGTGTAGTCTCTGTTTACACATAAATCTCATACTTGAATGTTATTATAAGACAACTCTAGGTAAAGCAATATCCTTCTTTCACAACAGAAGCAGGAGCCAGAACTCCACGGTGCAGAGGAATTCTCAACTGATAGAAGTCACTGTTAATGGTAAAGTATACTGTTAGACTACACATACCTCAAACCTCTTAAACCTCTGTGTGCAAGCAAGCAATGGGCAACTTATTTTATTAATATGTTGACAACATGAGTGAATATAAGTAAATTAAGCATCACAAACAGCACTTGAACTGGAAATATAGTCAACAAAAGAGAAAAAATCAAAATTGTATTGTATATGCAACCCCTGCAGGGCAAGGGGATGTCCCCATCACAACAACCTCTCGTCTACCTATACCACACACTGCTGATTAGCCATAGGCGCCACCTGTGTTATTTTAACCCTCAATCCTATACATTCTAGCTTGTTCAACATGATCTTGAGTCTCTAGTTACACGCAGCACATAAACAATATCATTCATTTCCCTCTCCTTTCTCTCTTATAAACTGAAGGTGTGGGAAGAATCTGAAGATATCCATAATTATAAGTATATGCACAGGCACCATATATTAGATCAGTTTGGACTTGCAGACCTGTAGAATGGAATCATTATCTGCTAGAGTCATGCTGTCATGCTTTATTGCAGCCTCCGAGCGAAAAGTCCACCTGAGGACCCCGAAGGAAACAACGGTGGAAAAAGTCTTAAAGTCATGCATAAAGATGCTGGGAATGACCGAGAGTAAGGATGTCTTCACCCTGAAACACAATCAAGGTTTGTATGTAGTTGCACACACAAACACACACACCCATAACCATACACATACAAGTATATATTGCTGCCTGTGCTTTTCTTTAAAGAGCCTTTAGAGGAGCTCACCCAAGAGCAACAGATTGGCACTCTGTTGTTGCCAGGCAACAAACAATTGGAGCTTCAACTGTGTAAAAAGGTACAACACTTTGTTACAGCTCACGTCTGAATCCAATCTGCTAGACTCACTAAACTAAGATTGCTATTTGTTACAGGAGCAGACAAAAGGTCTCAATGGCCATCACCTCCCAAATGTGGGCAGCTCTCCTGAAAATGGCAACATCAGTCACAAAATCCAAGAGGAGAAGATCAAGGAGCTCAACCAGCAGGTTGACTCTTTAAAAAATGTCCTCCTTCAGGTTAGCATTTGCTTTATTGTCATATTATCTACAGTATGTAATATATATATACACAGTATGGTGCCTATATAGCATCATAGGATCCCCACTGCAAATGAACATCTGTTACACCCCAGGCCCAGGAGCTCCACCATGGCCTGGTGGCCTTCTGCACAGAGTTAAAGAGCCTGGATGCGGAGGTGGATGTGACCGCACTTGGCTCTGCAGAGCTGGAGCAGAGGCTAGCATCACTTCAAGGTCGACTGAAGGATAAACAACAGAGCCTTCAGAACCTGAAGGAGAACATCAGCAATGTTGCTGCTCACAGGAATAGGTAGGTGTCGTTTAGTAGACAGCAGCAATGCCTGTTTCACCACAAATTGACTGAGAGGAGCATAGTGGTAATCTAGCAAATCACTGGGTTGTGTAAAGGTGTACACTCATCAATATTGATCCATTACCCCAGAACTCTAGATGCCAACCCCAGCTCATTGTTTATATATAGAAAGACACTTGAAATCAAAGGTTGATGTGGCTATAGAAGTGAGGTGTGACTATATAACTGAAGGGACAGGGTCTTTCTTTGTGGTTGAAACTCTGGTTTCAACCACAAGGGTAATTCCAGACACAATGCAACTAGTTCTTAACTCATGTAAAGATATCAATAAACAAATATTACAAACCAGTCAAACAGCTGTAGGCAGTCAACCCACAGGTTTAGGGATCGTGCTATGTGACCTTGACTGACTCGTTGAGTTTCTGTGTGTGTGTGTGTCGTTAGAAACTACATAAAGGTCGTTTTTCACCCACCAGGCAGTTTGAGTTTCGTCTCGTGGACAAGATGACGCTGAACTGCCAAGTGTTAAAGGAAGAAATGTCCCTAGTCCACCTAAATGGGCAGGTCGCTTATGTCCAGAACATGCTACAGGAGAAGGTAAAAATAAAGTTGCCATATTTCCTGTAATTTTGGGTGTTGTTGCTCTAGCTACTACTACCCACCAGGGCTACATAAAACTTCCTGAACCAGTATTACTTATACTTACATTCATCACCTTTGATCTCAATTTACCGTCCTCTAGAGGACTGCCAAAACAATCGTCCATTCAATCCCCCTCCGTTTCATTAAAGCTACGCAGTTAGCATCTGTGCGAGCGGAATTGGCACACTGCTGTGTGTAGTCCTTTGGCCGAACGCACGCTTTCACTGAGAAAGTGATCTTTAGCACTGACATCCGAGAGCCTGTGACCATACCAACAATGGAATGTGTGTGACAAAGGCCTCTGGGAGAGCGCTGTGGAGAAATGGGCCAGCGAGTGTAAGACTATCTCCATGCATCCCCCAGAGGAGCCCCCGTCTTTTTTAATGTGGCCCTTTTATCCCATTGGAGAAGCCCCTAACGAGGTGCCATGAAAGGACACACGCGGCTTCAGCTTTGAAAGGTGCCCCGTGTCACGTTGCCGCCCCGGGGCTGTGTTTTTTTTTAAGGTGCTGAGTTTGTGGGAAAAAGCAGCGGAGCTAATGTTTATCATATGACCTAATCAGAGCTAACACGGGGGTCAGGGCCAGAGAGCAGCATGGGAACGGTTGGTGCCGAAGCTCTAATAAGGAGCAGACCGGCCCGTGTTTGCTCTCCTAGGCTGCCCTGCATTACGGACAATAAGGAAATATTTCATCAGTGGCCGTCTAAACTCCAGGATCACCGCAGAGCATCAATAAAGCGACTAGGAGGAGGGGAGCAAGCGGGACAACAAATAGAGGAAATGGGCTGAAATTAGCAGTTTAACTCAAATTAAACAAACAAAAACATTTTTAAACGTCAGACTTGCGGTCAAAGGAGGGGAAATTGGTAGCGTTAGCTTGCCTCCTGCCCCCCTCCTACCACACCCTTATCCTCCCCCCACCCCACCCCCCTTTTAGTCTCCGTCCTTCTTTGAAGAGGGATCGATTTTTCAGACTAGTTTGCCACCTCGTCCCTCTCTGGCACACCCCTGAGGTTAGCAAGGGCGGCGGAGCCGGATTGAGTATCTCAAGTTCCCATGCTAGAATCGCTCTGCATACAAGTTGTGGTTGTGCTCTATTGCTCTCTGTGGTGAGATTGTCTCCCATTACTCTATCATCCGTTTTCTAGCCCCGGGTAAATTGTGCTTTAAGGTTTTTTTTGTGTTGAAGGAGCCAAGGCATCTACAGCACATTCAAAATGACAGCACTGAGTTTAGTACCGTTAAAAGCATATCATTAGAAATGATAGTGCAATTCTTTTCCACTTAGCCTGTTTCTATGTTGTCTGAGCTGTCACTGAACCATTTTTCACATAGTGAAATAAAGGCCATTTTGCAGTGCATGTTTCAATACATTTTCCCTGATAGAGACAAATTATTTTCTCCCTGAAGGATTCTACAGCAGAGGTTGAACACAAAGGTGTCCAAATATTACAGAATAAAAGTTAATTCATTGCAGATTGCTTATATCTGGACTGTATCTGGGTCATGTAGAATGTCATGTGTCTGGCTCAGATAGGATAGGATTTGTCCAGATCCTCTGGATTAACCAGAATAAAATGATTCGGGCTATTGGCGTGCATCCAACGCTCAAGAAAAGTAGAAAGGAATAATGATGCGCAATAGAGTAGCATTTCCTCAGTGCGATATCCTGTCTGACCCACATGTCTGAGTAGGGAGCAACCTTAGCTTTGACCCCTGACCCCTGCAAGACGGCATCCTTCGCCGCAAGGCGTTCACACGCTACCGGGAAGGGAGGGGAAGGATTAGGCAGGGGGATGAAGGAACTCTGGAATTCCAGTGGTTAGGCTCACAAGTTATTTGGGTGCTCTGCAAGCGGCTTGCGGTGCGGTCCTTAGCAAAGCTAATCATTACATCCCGGTGGTCTCCGGTCCTGACGCACCCAACGCCTTATCTCCTTGGGTCTCCGTCATGTGCTGAGACCCCCAGGCCATCGCTCACAAGACAGTAATGATGCATGTTTCTTCAGATGACACAGACACGATCAGGTTTTTGCCCCAATCAGGGGTGGAATGGTAAGAATGATGGATACGCTTTCTGTGCTACACATTCTGTGATTAGGCATCGGGTTTTGTGCACGAACACCTATAATAAAGAACAAGCATCCTAAACATGACGTTTTAATATGGTATGTTATGCTAAGTATTAACAGTATATGTATACTGTATGCTCAGGGCTCACAGTGTTCTTTATGTGTTAGCAGAATAAAGTTCAGGGAAAGGGTTTGTCCCTGGGTACCCTGAGTCAGCTAGTATCTCCACAGTGCCCGGCCATACTGCTGGTCGTACAGGAGAGTCTGGGCTCAGAGGGCCGCTACCGAGAAGGCAGTGGCTTAGTTGTGGCTCAGGTTGAGAAGACACACCTCTGTCTGGATGACAGGTAAACCAGTGCATGTGATGCCTGAAGACAATGTGTTAACATGAATGACGAGGGGTTTGCCACAAAAACTACAAACTGCTTGGTATTCTCAGAAGCTGCACAGTTTCATGTTTAAGGGTAGTGTACACTCATTCTCCCTTTTTTCCACATGCCTTGTAGCTATGGTAACTCAAACTGAACTCAAAGACCGGCCCCCAAAATGATTGTGTAATGTATGTACTGTATGTGTGTGTGTGTGTGTGTGTGTGCGTGTGTGTGTGTGTGTGTGTGTGTAGGCAAACATACCGAGGAACTGATAGAAAAGGAATTATTTCGAACAAAGTAATTATGTATTATGACTCTTACAGTGACGCTAACACACGCACACACGCACACACACACACACACTGCAGCGCTTGGTGCCATGAGAGCTACTTGCTCTCTTGGTTTTTGGACTGTGTGGGTCTGGAGTCTGTCTGACAGTACAGAGACACAACCACAGAATCTGGGTCACTAATCACCATTTGAATCTGCCAATGCTCTCTGTGCACACGTTAAAAAAATAAAATAGAAAAGGCTTGTTTTTCTTCACTCCAGACCTACTATACAATTAAAAAACTGAAATGGATCCACCTTCCAGCATGTTCACAAAAAACTAATATTTCAAAATTACATGATCTGTAATTTGCTAGGTCTGTTATTATTTTTGACCTGTTGCAAGTGTAGGAATACTAAATAAATACTTGCTATTGTGCTTCTTTTTAAAACAAGTTTTGCAAGGATTTAACTTACATCCATGTAACATTAGCACTGGACCATGCTGTTGGACTCAATTTGTTTGTTCAAGAACATATACTGTTTATGTGCAGCCACAGTAAATATCAAGGGAGAGATGTTTTTGGTTGGGTGGGACCAAACTGACGTGATGGACGAACAAGAATGACTACTCCATGGTCAACAAGCTATTTGATACTATTTGTCCCCCCAAAAAAGTTATCCATAAACCTATGTGAAATATATCCCTTAACGGTGAGTGTCCAATCCTATTTTAGGTGCGGGGGACTACAATATAGTTACATCCTCAAATTTAACATACAATATTAAATTATAAGACTTTTTAAAAACGTTTTATTGCATTTTAATTCACTTGTAATACTTGTATTGTTATATTATGGGTGTACGATAAAACTGTGTTTTATAAAGTGCTTCATACATTATTTTGATTGATTTGATTTTGACTGAAAGTTTAGAGGAGGTGTTATATTTTTTCACTTTTCCAAAGCCAAAAACGTAAAAGGAGAGATGTCAGCAAAAACACACACAAGAACAGGACCAGCGGGATCATCTGAACCACCTTGTAGACCTAGGCTGTTATTATTCCCTTTTTCAGTTGGATTTCCTGTTGTGCCAATATGAGATCCAGACCGATCTGCGAGAAATGGCGCACTTTAACAAGTGGCTAGAACATAACCTATTAGATAATGCAAGCTATAGAAAAGCATAACTAAACATGATCTTACAATACATGTATAGTCAGCTATTGCAAGCTAATTGTAAGCTAATAAACTTTTCGTCAAATTCACAAAGTGGCGAACACCGCTCACAACAACAAAGCCGTACAGGCCTACTACGCTTTGCTTCACAATGCATTTCAATGTGCGGTGCGGCACTTACTGGGAATTTCATTCCACCACTGTGGTACCAAGACGGAGAATAGGCGAGACTTCGAACAATGTGAATACTTCCCTAATGGAAAGTGCCCAGACCTTTTTTGGCTAGCAACAGTAACCAATGGGAGTTGGATTGAGGGTTGATTGCATGGAACCCTCAGTATGTTGAGCGTATTAGTAGACTACATAAATTACTTGCCAATGCCGTGGGTAGCCTTATGAGGGTCGTCAAATCAGGCTAATAAATAATGAGGTCAAACATATTCAGTCATAAATAGGTATGCTATTCTTCCGCATCAGACGTTTTTCTAAAATGATTCTCAAATGTGTGTGTGCGTGTATGAGTGTGTGTGTGTGTGGGGGGGATCTTTATGAAACTGGGTGTGATGCCCCCCCCTTCTATCTGCACCACTAAATACTGTATCAATGTTTTAATTAATCTTACTGTTTCTGTGTGCGCTGTGTGTGTGTGCTGTTTGTGCTGTGTGCGCGCTGTGTGTGCACGTGCACGGCTGCTGGTTCTCTAGGCTGCTGGAGATGACTGGTGTACCAGTGCTGAATGCTACTGAAGAGGAGCTGGCTGCTCTGCTACTCCAGGGGTCCAGTGCTCAGATCATCATCTTGCACAGACCCCCGTCTAGCGCCACTTTCCAGAATCCTCTGCTCTTAGACCACCTGGTTCACAATGATAGTCCTCTCACTGACGCCCCAGAGAGCGCTGTGGTCCCTACAGAAACCCCCCCACAGTGCCAGCTGATCGCCATCTGATGGCCAAGCTATAAGTACGCTTGTATGTGAGTGTGTGTGTGTGTGTGAGAGAGAGAGAGAGAGAGAGAGAGAGAGAGAGAGAGAGAGAGAGAGAGAGAGAGAGAGAGACAACTACTGGCACTGGAAAATGTTTTACTAAACTGTTATGTAACTGCAAGATTCATGGCAGATACTGTATGTGTCAGTCCTGTTCCAGGTTGGCCCTCATACAGTTAGGCTTTAGTGGGGACACATTGTAAATGGTTATTAGACAGACACATCCAGCTCCTTCAGGTCTTGAAATCTTGTATATTTTATATGGTGTGCACAACAGAGAGCAACATATAAAACATCAATTTGGCAAGTTATTTATTTCCATCCTTGCTTAAATGGTCCCTGTTTAACAGTGTTTTAGTGGTGTTTTGAGTTTTACATCTTCAACACATGCAGTATAAATGTTTGCAATGGTGGGTACATTTTAAGCTATTATCTGCCTTGTTTCAACAGCTGAGTGGATCAGTAAAAAAACAAAACCATATCTCGTAAAATATGATGAGAAGATAAAAATTATCTTTCATGGGAAAACCAAGACAGAAGGTCTATTTCCTTTCTAGCGAATCAAATGTTAAACTACATAAATAAATTGTCAAAACTATATATTTGCCTTTATTTACTATATTTCTGCAGCTATGTTAAGATAAAGTGTAGAATAAAAACATATGAGCATTCCAGAGGCATACATGTGATTATAATATACTGTACATACACTTTACTGTATATTTAATTGAATGATTAGATTAAGTGATATATTTCCCTATAGTTTAGTGAGAGTGGAAATATATGCATAGAAAACCAATGCCAGTGAATGCCATGGTCGTATGCCACTAGATTTGTGCCTCGCGTGCAAGTTTTCTCTTGAAAAAATCTCTCTCTCATGGTATTCTAAGCGGAAGGAATCTACACGTCTCTCGTGTGTAACAGGATCCACTGTACTTGACAAATACATTTAATCTTATCGTTTTTGTTTTCATTGGGTGCCAATGGATTCTACTGTACTATGTCTGTCAGACTGACAAACAGCGCCTGACTCAGACCTCTGACTTCCAGGGAACCTTTATGCAATCTTTACTGTAAGTCGATAGGTCCTGCTCTCCCTACTAGTCTTAAGCAAAAGCCGCACTTCATTTCAAGCACATTATGCACTAATGGTTTTACAATAAAGGCCTTCAGAGCCCTCTGTAAGAACAATGATGAGAGACATGGTTGTTTCTCAGGCTAATTCACAGTTAAGGAGAGATACAGTGCCATAGAGAATAAGAGATTGACTTGGACTTAGTCCCAGTGTTGGTTGGGAAAGTGAACCCACCCATGCCACAACATGTTGATTTACCCACTGTCACAGATGAATCATAATCACATACCGCAGGAAGCATAACAATACATCCAAAACCAAGAAGCATTGAGAATGATAATGTTGCCCAATGTCAGGACAGCCATCAAGCTGGGAGAACTAAAGTCAACTGGATTCATACAGAGACTGAGAGAGAGAGAAAAAAAAAAGAGAGAGAGAGATGTTCCTAGCATAGCTTAGCCACCCAGGCAGTCAGAGAGCCATCGGGCAGAGAGGAGAGAATGTGTCATGGCTGCCTTTATGGAAATAAATTAACACTGGAGAAAATGAGACAAACTGCTATAAACACTGCTCCTGGCATGACTTGAAAGAAACTATGGGATTCCCAGTGACCAATGCACGCCGCAACACACACCCTCGAGCTTTTGCCACTCCAACTATAAACCACTGGTGTTTTCAATCCAAAGAGCAGAAGACATCTCTCGGGGTATGAAAGTCACAGAGATGAACTTCCAGACCCCACACTCTACTGCAGCGGCTGTCAAATATTTCATAGCTTGCAATCCCTCCAGCACACATCTTTTGGCAGCATACTGTAAATGGAGAACCTGGACAAAGTAGAGCCACTGCCCAATACAATTGGATAAAACATTTTTTTTTACGCTTATTAACATTGAGCTCAAGTCAAAACAAATTCCCTCAGAAGCTCCGCCCCACACATTGAAATGCATGTGCCAAGCCAATGTCATTGTTGTGAGCGGTGTTCGGCACTTTGTTTGTATCCCTATTTACGGAGCCAGGGCTGCGTAGATACCAGATCATTTTTTCAATTTGACACACAAGTGTATTAGCTTCCAATTAGCTTGCGATATCTTATTTAGGAAGAAAAAAGAAAAAACTTTATTTGGACATGTTGAAATCATCACATTACCCGCTGAATGCATTTCACGACCCTGCATGGGTCCCGCACCCCCCCTTTGACATGAGGCGCTCTAATTTACATGCACGTCAGTCCTCAGGCACACCTGTGGTGGGTCTAATCTGTACAGTGTTCTCCTCCAGGGGTCCCACAGGTCCACCCTGACTGTATCCGACACAGAGTGGCACCAGCTAGCCTGCGGTGCATCTGTTCTGCTTCAGAGGTCTGGGCGTGATCACCTCCGGCACACCCTGATAAGTAGCTAGAAGGGCAAGTCTGGTCTAGCTCCAGCCTTCCCAGGTGGATATCTCCTCTACTGCCCTCACCCCCCACCCCCGGCTCACCACCGCCCCGTGACATTTAAGGGCCCCTGGCAACCGTTTGATGTGGGAGAGGGGCATTAGCTCTGGTTTCCTGCCCAAATCCCACACAAGCCAATAAACTGCAGGCAGGTCCAAAACATTGCAAAGAGAAATCCCTGTCCATAAAATGTTAAGCGCAACAAGTTGAGCTTCTATATATTAATAAATGCGATCACATGCACTATAGCCGTACACGCAGATTCCTGCACAAGCTATACTCTATATTAAGTATGCCTTTACTGCAGTGTGCTTCTTTATGTCTGTTTCTGTATTTGCATCAATATGTGCACATGCATGTGTTTATTCTTGTCTGTTAGAAGGCTACAGGCACTGTTGGTAACAATACAAGGAATTTGATCTTTATCAATGTAGTGCATCCTGTCACATTCAGATTTACGCATACAATGTCAATGGCATGTAAATTATCCCTCTAGCAGTACCAGGGGTTAGGTAGGTTACATGGTAATCCCTATGGCTTCTGAATTCATTTTTCTGGGGTGGGACTAGACCCATTTCCCCAGTCAAATCTCATTGTATAGCCTAGTCAAAAGTAATCAGTCGAGTAAAGCCCCTGGACATATGCACGAGTTGACCCACTTCCAGGTAGGGACTGGCCATCAGGACGTTCGGGAGTAGGCAATTCCAGGACGACCGGTCCATTCCAGGCCGATCCGGCCAGTGCGGACCGGCCGTTGTTCAAAGAGTTTTTATGTTTACATTTCTAATGTTTTACTTTACATTCTGTGACTGGGCCGGCAGGCTGGCCGCATCTGCTGCGCTACAGTGCATCGCTGTGTCTGTATGTTTGTCAGACTGGGCCAATATTGAGGGGAGATACGAGCAGCCCCTGCTATCTTGGACTGATCCTTGTTTGTGCGGAGATCTGATTGGCTCAATAGTTTTCGAATGCAAGGTGGTGTATGAGATTTTAGACAGAACACACAGGCCTATGTTTCACCCCAAGTCAAGTGACAGTCAGCAGCCAGGAGATGCAGTACCCTATAGCCTACAATAGATGTCAGGTAAGCAGCAACATTTTATACATTTAGATAGGCCTACTTCAAACATCCAAATGATAGCTATTGTTTTCATTTTTCTAAAGTTTACACTGATGGCTAGAGTTGGTAGGTTAATAGCCTAGCTAATAGGATTAGGTTGGTAACATTGGCGGTAAACTGTTTTTATTGGTGCTGACATTTATATTTTAAAACAAATAAAAGGCCAATAGAAAGGGCTAGACTTTTTAAATAAACTACTGCATCATAGTTTATTTTATTTGCCAACAAGGTCTACTCTAGATGGTTCTTGGCCGGTGGGTCGTTTTTCAGCCCCAGTCCGACACTGCCCACTGCTAATCAACAGTGCTCTTTCTCTTGACCTTGGCTCCGACTCTCTTCGTGCTACAGGAATTGCTTGTCAACCAGCAAAAATGCTGAGGAACTACTGCCATCTACTGGAAGTCAAAAATGTCTGTGTTATCATTCATCAGACGCATGGACTGTCCTTTGAAAACATAATCCCAACCAAGTTTTCCATTATAGTCATGTCATAGGAAGGGTACACAACTAATAATACCCTATACATTCCCATAATAAATATTTGTTAAACATAAACCTTCTTGACTGACGAGGAATGTTCTCTCAGCACTTATGTACAGTGTGTCATCACAGAATGAGTATCTGTAGAGCTCATAACACTCTCTTCAGGCTAATGAAAAGGCCATAAGTATCAAATCGAAGGTGTGCAGTGTAAGAGATAAATACAATAGAGAAATTACTTTGGATAGCCTTGCCAGCGGGCAGCAATAATAAAAAGGTCAGCATAAGGTGTTAGTCACTATCTAATCCATTTTATTTGAATTATAGAGAGCACAATGGTCTGTTCCTATTCTTCAATAATGGATTTAATTAAAATTAGATGTCGATAAAAAGGAAGTAATTCAGAAGACAAATGCAGGGTAAGTTTAAATGATTAAATAACAAAGATGGATAAAACATAATGAGAAGAGGAAATATTACATTACATCAAAGAGATGTATGCCTCTCTGATCATTCGTGTTTTTCTTTTTCTGCTACATGGTGTTACTGTAGGTTTACTTGCACGTTAACAAAAGGAATCTTCCCACACTCCCAACAACAAGCCTCTGTGCAATACTGGCACTGAGAACAGACTGGAATTAGGCTGAGAGGGAGATAGAAAACTATATAGAAAGATAGATAATGAGAGTGAAAGAGAGAGAGAGAGAGAGAGAGAGAGAGAGAGAGAGAGAGAGAGAGAGAGGGAGTGGGAGACAGACTGAGAGAGAGAGCGAGAGAGAGAGAGAGAGAGAGAGAGATGGATACTCTCACTGCACTGTCTACATGGCATTCTCTTTAGCCAATAGGAGAGGACTTGTTTCGCGATTGGCCGATTGCAGCCCAGTGTGGAACCTACTTGAATATCAAATGGGCAATCTCTCACTTAAAGGGACAGGCATGTCATGTGATAATGAAGTATTCAACGGCATTACTTCCACTGATTGTGTAAGCTGTTATGCTGTATTACATTTAATGGCAATGCAAGTATGAATGGGTTTTTTGTTTGTTTAAGAGCAGGATTTTCTTATATTGACTATTCTTATATTCTTATATTATCCTGACAGTCATTCTTCCTTTCAATTTAATTTTCATTAATTCATACAAATACATGCATTTATATGTTTTCCCCCTGGCTATGTTGATTTAACTTGTTAACAATACTGCTATTAAAATCATTTTCATGTAGTCTACCATTTAGAAACTGACCAAAATTTAGCAAATGATGGGTTTTTACAGACATTAATAATAATCGTAATCTGAAGAAAAGCTAATATTGTCGGGGTCAGTCTATTTCAAGTCAAAAACCATAGAAAGGAAAAAAGGACAAATTGAAGAAATAAAAGGTCTTAGTGGGTTTGCAAAAACACCAGTGCAATATTACTTAAGATACCAGTACGAGTAAACAACCAAGCTAATGACAAACTTGGCAAGTAACACCAATAAAACCTCTGGTCTGAGCTGAGCTATAATTTAAGAACACATTTTATTGCATTGTTTTCATACAACCTTAAAATAGGCATTTACATTACAGAATGGTTGCCAAATCTAGTCTCTAATTTTGTGAAACGCCTTAAAATGTCCTCTAGATGGCAGTAGATGTGTCAGTATCCAAATCTGCTGCCTCAAAACATCTGAATTCCCTCATGATGTCTCAATAAAACCAAACTAGACAGGTAAATTCCCTATAGTGAGCTAATATTTAGCATCGGGTATAATGTGAAAAAAAACCTCTGCTCACAATAAAAGCATATGACACCTCAAACAGCATGAGGAATTAACGTCAAGTGATACGAACGATACACTTAACGTTCAGTGACACATTCAAACTCACTGCAAGAGCAATCACGAGAAACATATTGTATTATTCACATCATAATTATTTCTTATAATGAGATGCAGCAGGCACAATCGTTTAGCGAATAATCATTTGTAATCTCATCATATCAAAAATGATGGCGCTACATCAACAAGAAAACAGCATGCCTGGCCCAACGTATGGCGACACTAACTGCAGACTACGTGACTGCCACAGAGTGGTTTGTGGTAAGTGGATGATAGCGCAAAAGAGACGGAAGGAGCACACTGGGGATATATGCGGGGAAATGGTGCGCATCATGAGTGCTGAATGTCTGGCCATAGGGAGAGACCCTGTCAGACCTTCTGCTAAAGGCCCGGAAGGCAGACGATGACAGGAAATATATAATGTATATCTCATGTTATAAATATACAGTATATACACACACATGCATGTACTTAATATAATGATTATCACTAATCGCTGTAGCAGACATGCGTTGTTCGACAGAACCATTTCTTAAAGCGCTGCACATTATCTGCGATTGTGCCATGTCTCTGGCAGGCAGCTACTGAGAGCTGCAGAATAATTACTGTTGGTAGGGCTCAGCGATATAAACCGAGCAACGGAATATGTTTCGTCCACTCCTTATTAGACCCAACTCTGTGCTGCGGTTGTGATTCCCTTCACTTTGCACGGGTGTTTCTGTATAGCCAAGAAATGTCTAGGGCTTCCAACCCCCCCTCCACTCTGCTGTCTTCAAGCTTTTCATGTGCAGAGCAGGCCCTCACACAGAAACAATGATGATGACCCAGTTCTGCGCGTGTCTCTGTCTTACAGCCACATGTCCTAATCACAGTCCCTCAGCTCCGAGAGCTGCCGTGCCGAAGAAGACGCGTGGAGATAAGACGAAAGCAGAGGGAGGGACTTTCTGTCTCGACGGAGAGGAGGAAAAGAGGACAGACTCCAAGGGCAAGCAAGGCAAGGCAGACAGACAGGCAATCAGACAGGCAGGCAGGCAGACAGGCAGACAGGCAGACAGACAGAGGCAGGCAGGCAGAGACAGGCAGGCAGACAGACAGACAGGCAGACAGACAGAGGCAGGCAGGCAGACAGACAGGCAGACAGACAGAGGCAGGCAGACAGACAGACAGACAGACAGACAGACAGACAGACAGACAGGCAGACAGACAGAGGCAGGCAGGCAGGCAGACAGACAGAGGCAGGC
>JAODLL010000007.1:4541361-4559987 GCA_026546735.1 Forbesichthys agassizii | reverse complement strand
CAGACAGACAGACAGACAGACAGACAGACAGGCAGACAGACAGAGGCAGGCAGGCAGGCAGACAGACAGAGGCAGGCAGGCAGGCAGACAGGCAGACAGACAGGCAGACAGACAGAGGCAGGCAGAGTGCACCTTCACAGTTTAATTCCCCAAGGAGAGCAAATCTAAAGGCAGGAGTGATTCCATGACAGGTTTTAGAAGAGGAAGGAAATAGAGGCCTGATGCTGTGCACTTCCTCATCAGGGTAGATGTCTCGGGAGACACGGGGAATTAGGTCACGCCGCTCATCTTCATTTGTGACTATACATTCACTAGCGTGCAACATACGGTGTATGGTGCAGCAGCTCTGTTTGACCTGTATGCGCATGTAGCCGCTTTCAAGATGAAAGTTTACCCCTTTACTGTCCGTCATATACAGTAAGTCACGTTTATTTTTGTCGGTCTTCATCAAAGGCATGTCTCAAATAGGGGCATGCTACATTATATGAATATTACGTCATATACATCTCACACTACAACATTTATATGCATAAAGTGGCTCACAGGAGCCTACGTTATGGTCACATTACCTTCGCCAGTGTATGTTAACACACATGCATGCACGCACGCACACTGCTGCTGAGCGTGGAGTTAAACGTCTGACCCCAAAGCTGTGAGAGAACTAACTGCTGTGCCACCGTGCTTATCTTAAGGGCAAACGAGCCTTTTGAGTTTGAACAAGCTTCATAATCTGCAGGATGCCAAAACTAATTCAAAACCTATTATATAATTTAACAGGGGTGCAATTCCTTTCTTTTCCCTTAATTTAGAAACGTGAGAAAACTGGGTTTTGACAGGAGAAAATATTCACACTCAATGATCTCCATCTGTCTGAAATGAATAAAATATAATAAGAAAAACGCTAAGTGAATATCATCGGGACAGGGCTTTTCTTGGACGCATGAAGTGCGAAGGAAAATGTCTTGAGCAATTTCACACTGATGTATCTCAATAATGTGTACTGATGGGCTACATATAGCAAGAGTTGGTTAATTTCACTGATGTTTAACAGATTTCATTTTAGAATTTGCCTTGAAGTTGCTGGACTCAGGCTACTGTGGGTATAGTGTGAATTACATAGGTGCACAGCATTAGATCGGATGTGTATTTGTATAATAATGTATAAAGCTCCAGAAAGTATTCATATATCTGTGTGCAAGTACAGTGAGTGTATGTGTATGTGTGTGGTATATACATACTCCTTCATGCGGCATCTGTCATATTTTGTAAGAACATTTCTAAGCCGTAGATATGAGCACATGGGGAATGGCTACATGTTGATGCAAATGGACAGGAGAGTAAACACAGAACAAATTGTGCACTGAGCATGAAAACGTCTCCTAACAGAGTCCCTTGTCCCTTGGTCACAGCCAGCTGATGATTCCAGAGAACAACCTGCCCTTGCTCTTCTGTCTCAAGCAGAAAGCTGGCCAGAGAATGGCAGAGGTACACTGTAAACAACAGAAAACCTCATAATCTCCACTGTCTGCCTGCCTGCCTATCTGCCTGTCTGCCTGCCTGCCTGCCTGTCTGCCTGCCTGCCTATCTGCCTGTCTGCCTGCCTGCCTGCCTGTGGGAAGAGATGTGTAAATTAGCTGGCGCGTCAGCGGTCAGGGAGTATCAAGACTTGAATGGCACAAAGCTGCCGTTGACCTGGCACAAGGGTGGCAGGGAACAGGGTTGGAGGGGTATATCTTTTTTGGGAGGGATCCATGCCTGGCTGTGTGCATGTGTTTGTGTCTGTGTGTGTGTGTGTGTGTCAGAGTGGAGCGACCCCAAGAAGAGGACTAAGCCGTCTGTAGAATGCTAAGACACATACGCATAGGGGAGCATGGTGTGAAGTTGAAAGTCACACAAGGACAGAGATTTTACTGAGCCAATCAGATGTTGTCTTAGCCATGGGTGAAGAGAGGCATACATTAGTTTTACAGCAGTGACATTGGTTGATATTAACTCATTTTACTAGCCAATTAATACAGAATGACACTTCAACAGCTATCTAATGCAGCACCACAATTTACACACTTTATAATGAATACAAACACAGGTAGGCAACATGAAAATATGGCCTGTGTTAGATAGTATTTAAATCACTGAATTATAGGCAATAATAAACAGGTGGTTTCAGGGGAGAGGAGCAGGTTACAGTGGTAATGTTTGTTTACATTTGATATTTGGGCTTGTAAAGCCCTTTGTAACTGTAATGTAATTAAGGACTATCATTGACTTGACAGTATAATCAGTTGGTTGATATTAGAATTTCCAAAATAACCCCACTATATTTTAATACTGTTGGCATATACTGTATTGTGAAAAAACTGTAATATAAACCTAACAGGTAGTAGTACTGTATTTACTGTAACCTTTGACTTTGTGAATTATTATCCTCATAAAAGTCGACATACCGTAGGCCCTACAAATGTTTTGGTTGCCGTTATCTGAGAGTTTACTGCTGCTGTTATGATTCTCACTGGGCTATATAAATGGCAGGTGGAGATGGATTACACCTTCTCTGTCATCTCCTCCCCAAGCTCAACCTATGCACAAGGTGACCTTAGATGTAACATAAATTACAACTGAATGACGTGTTTTCTGTTCGCAGCCCTGCAGTTCACTGAGATTCTCCTTCAATATGCCCCTGCCTTTGTGCTTTATTTACATCTGATCGGCGTGAGGCCACTAGTAACCATGACGCAGATCATCACTGCAATATGACCAGGGGTGAACAGTAACTTTATTAATTTACTGTGCTTAAGTAAATATTTGGACTATCTGTACTTTACTTGAGTACTATTTTGTTTACTCCACTACATTTGAAAGACAAATATTGTACTTTTGACTCCACTACATTTCTATAAAGGTTTCTAGTTACTTGTTACTTTTAAGCATAGCTTTTAAGTCAGCAGTCATTTCAAAAATCCAACACACTTAGATACTGTACAGTATTAAGCTATAATAGTGTTGAACAGGAGAGAGGACCCTCCAGTCATCATCCCAAGCCACCGACACACCGGGCTCACATCAACATTATTATCTGCACCTGTCCTTGTTTGTGGAGGGTTAATTAGCATATCCTTGTTGATTGGTTAACCTAGGCTATATGCTAAATTGGGGATTGTGATCAGATGCAGCCACTTGGCCGAGAGCCCGTTTTTGCAACAGGACTGTTATTACTCGTTTCGTATGCACACAGAAACATCTGAATCATTATGCTCATTATAATGTCTGAAGTTCACCAAGCAAACAGGCTATAACTCGCCTATAGGCTAAATGAGCCCTACAATCACGTGCAGTCTTATAACGTCAAACTACCTTATCATGGTATAATGTGATACAGTAGTATCATGTTATAACGTAATAATATATGGATTATTTTTTCAATAACGTGGCAACAATATGCTTCCGTATGATACGCTGTGTTAGTGGTCACAGGATAAATCAGCAAGTAGTAGCCTACTGTCGAATGAGTATAACTTTGATTATACTCAATCAACGGTAGGCTACTACTTGCTGTTAGGTTCTCATTGAATTTTCTGAGCCTGTGTTTGTGTGTTATGTATCCATACACTGAATCATAAAGGCACAACCAGAATGCCCATCTAAAACTCATCAACAGTTGCTATTTTAGGATTGGACAGTGGGTTAAAGACTTTTTAGTGTATTCTACAAGCAAGCGAGTGCTTTAATTAGGCTCAGAAACATTTGGTTCTGTTAGGACCCTATGCACTGTGGAAACAGTACAATAATGCATTGACGTCAAAGTACTGTTGAATACTTAATATTTTTATAAGCATGCACTCCAGTTCTTACTGGACAACTTTCACTTGTATTGGAGTAATATTTCACCAGGAGTATCTATACATTTACTCAAGTAATGAATTTGTGTACTTTGTCCACCTCTGATTGTGATCAAAAAGCCTCAGACTCATCTTGCCATTACAGCGTACTCTGTGCTACGGTGAGAGAGAGAAAGCTCCGACAAACATTCCATTACGCTTCTTATCGTGTCCTACAATACCACTTTACCTTTGCACTCAGGGCTTGACTAAGTGTTACAGACTGCAGTAGTCACCCCCCAAGCTCAATCCTCCCGCCCCTCACTGAAGACTTGAAATATTGATTTGCATGTCTGCACGTATCACCACGCCCTGGCTTGCCTGCGGACTTTATTCAGAGGCTTTGGTCTTTATGGTCTTTGATGCCAAGCGTGTGGCACAGGTCAGGGAAGGGGGGAGGGGGGGTACCCTCCCAGGGCACTAAGCAACTGTGAGAACAACAGGGGTCACATACAGGGATGAACAGGGATGTAGCGCTGGGCATAATGTACAATGTCACCACGTATATCCGGCAAGACAACACACACATACTTGAACTACTGAGGGTACAGACCTGTATAGGTATCAATGTAGACTGAATCAGTTGCTCCATGTGTCAAATGAGCATGTACACTGTGTTTCCCCAATAGTAATTTCAGCATGGATGCTTGACGGTAACAGCCAACAGCCTCCACATAATATAGAAGTCAATAATACGTGAAACATGACATATGCACATGCTCTCCAACATTTGGTTGTGCAGTTATACAGTATCCTCGCTTAAACAGGATACAGACAGATTTCAGGGTGAAAATTAGGACTCAAGAAAGCTAGTGAAAGATAACAAGATGACCTTTTCATGTACAGAAAAAGAAATGACAAGTGTATACTATTGCCCTGACAGAGGCAAGCCTTTGCCCCATCCACGTTATCAAACAAGTAGCCCTGCTTTCTAATTTCCCCAGGCGATTAGTGACGGAACGAGGCTATGCCACTCAGAATGCAAGCTCTCCACACAGATCAATTGAAGTCACACGGTGACAGTTCATCTTGAATAGAGAGAATCTAGGGGCCTGTAGTTTCCCTGTCGTGGTCACTGACATTGTCTGAAGAGAGAGAGTGAAGATGAGATATACTGACACAATGGACAGAGAGGATGGGAGACCGGGAAAGAAAGATGGATAGGCGGTCTTTGAGAGAGAGGCCACATCACTGTCAGCAGGACAGGTGCTCCAAAAGCTGGTTTCAATACATAACATCTTGAATTAAACACACCAATTTGACTGCCAGGCCATTTTCAATGCCATGGCAAACTGTGCAAAGAAAGACTTATTGAAATATCCTATAATAAAAGCAAGCTCACTTCCAACTCAGCCATGCTGGGAGACATACTGTATTGCAGATGGCATTATGGGATAGACTGATTATAAAAGGAAGGACTGGAAGGGAATAGGATAAGAATAGGATTAGTCTCCATTACTCTCTCAGTGTGAGATGGAGAGCTGTTATGGTTATGATGTTATTAGCTTCCTAGATGTCCCAGTTCTGAAGGTTCCCCCTTCCTTCCTAAACCCCTTGCTTATTTATTTATTTGCACAGAATATATAGGTCACACATTCATACAAATCATACATATTTAATAGTCTTGCAGTTTCATTTCTAAATGTCTGCGGGCCATCCGCAAGACCCTGGGCATGAATGAGGCAATCCGCAGGGCTCACCAAAATACCACAATGATCTTCTTTTGAAGATGAAATGCAGTGGAAATATCCATGCTAAATATTATCCTGCCATGAAAATGCTCTTGTTCCTAATAGGTACTGACATGATATGGCAGTCATTCTCGAAATTTAAACAATATCACTCCACGGCACCGCCCCACACATCGAAACACATTGTGAAGCAAAGCGTATACTACAGCTTTGTTGATGTGCGCGGCCAGGGCCAGGTCTGTGTAGAAGTATCATATTATTTTTGAAACACACACACAGAGAATGGTAAGATAACAAAATGGGCGAGGATATTTTGTTAATTTGACAAAACGTGTATTATCTTACAATAAGCTTGCAATAGCTGACAATACCTTTAAATGCACAAACAAGGACAACAAGGAGCAGGTGTAACTAATAGACATGAACTAACTGACACAGGTGAAACCAATATTACTATCAACTATGAAACATAGAGGCAGGAGCATTGACATAGAACACAACAAAACATGGATGTAAACATGTAAACATGGAACAGAGGGAAAAAACTTACCGGGTTAAGGGAAATATAAAAACACTTACTGGGATAAGGGAAATGTAGAACACAAGGAAAACACTTACTGGGATAAGGAAAATGTGGAACACAGGGAAAACACTTACTGGGATAAGGGAAATGTGGAACACAAGAGAAACAGACTGGGAATAACACCAGCCAAACACCAGACTTTGAAACTCAGGATACATTTCAATACTCACATTGTCATAACAAAAGGGCACACATATATATTTTATTATGGGTGCAAAGATACACATCACAATTTTAATTTCTTGAAGAAAAGAATCACATTTCACTCTTGGCTGTATTTTTGTGATACAAGTCAACCCTCCATCTCAGTGATTGGCTTAAGCAATCACATGACTGTGCTTGTCCAATAGAGATGCCAGAATTGAGATGAGCATCAATGGACTGAACGTTCATGTAACCTTTTCCCTGAATGACCCGTTTCCTCTATGAAACATTCAGAACTACTTTCAAAGACGATGGCTGCGATTAATTGCCGTGGCGAGTAATGCTCAATGATGTGTAGGAAGTTTAGCCACACATATACTTGGGTGTTTTATAAGTATATGGGTATAAGTCATCATCACTATTAATGCATTACCAAATGTCACTTTTATTACATCTTTCCATCTTAAGTATGTATGACGTCTCATTCTGATATGAAATTCTGAAATCAAATATGTTGACACAGCTATTAACTTTGAATTGGTACAGTGCACGATGCACCACCATCATCTTGTGCATATGTACTGCTGAAACACAACAATCAAAAGCAGTAAAACACAAACTACAGTATCACTATGTTGTTATTAGCCATGTGAGCGCTGTTCAACTCACAGCCTACATGGACAGTCCAACTTCTCCCTGTTTTGTAGCCTGTTCAGTATACCGCCATTCTACATGTTCATTGAACTTGTAGCAAACGTTCCACCATCCTGAATGCAAGGCATGTTTACTTGTAACACTAATCATGTGTAAGAGAATTGTTTGTACAGGTTTAAACCTTTTCTACTTTCTCATTTCCATTACATTTCAAGACAGCACAGTTAATATGTTCTGTTTGGGAATTATGATGCCCTATGTAACATCTGAATAGCTACCGGAAACCAGCTTTATTTCTGGGAGCTATCAGAGCCCAGAGACTGGCTTTTTTGGTTGACTTTTCCCCTTCCATAGCAGACAGGCACTATCATTTCCTCCCCATATCCATCACTAAAGTGAAATGGAGACCGAGTGCTCTGTCTGAATCTTCAGCACCAATCATCTCCACAGTGATTAGATGAGACTAACAGGCATGCTCAGTCAAATAAGCACCCTATCTGTGTGACACTCAACAGAATATGCAGAGGTCAATACAGCTCAGAATAAAAGTGAAATACAGAAATAAAATGAGAGTTACTCTGGGATGGGATCTGCTGTTACATGTATCAATCCCTTTACAATAAATGCTCAACATAATATCAATAAATGTGTTATTTCACTGTTCCTTGTAGTATATATAAGGCACATAATAAGAAGAAGAAGTACTAAATTTTTTTTTTTCGTTTTTTTTCTGGGAAACATTCCATTTGGTTGTACAATTGAGTTTTGGGAATTATGATGAGAAAATTTTGATGAGAATTATGATGAGAAAAATTTAGTAGAAAGGAAATTGCTCAGTAGCAGTTCAATGGTATAGTGAGAATAATAGAATACAGATTCTGGGGTTCTGTTGCTTCATTTTACATTCATTTAGCTCTGATTAGACAGCGATCTGGACCACTCTGTTTGAGAACCAGAAAATGAGGCCTCCCGTTAAACACAGCTTCTTCTCAGGGCGTAACTCGATGTTAATTGTCCCTCAGACGATATTACTGATGATAAATCAGACAGTAGTAAGCTAAGTATTTGATACCACATTTCTTGTTTCTCAGCTTGGCTGTTTGCCAAATGACTTTGCAGCTAAATTACCGTGGAGGAATACCATTTTCCCTCAGCAGTTAGAAACCATCATGCTAAATGTCTGCCAAATTAGCGGACAAATCTTTTGTTTGAGGATTCGATCTAGGTGTTCTCCCTTTAGAGTTACATAAATTACGGCAACAGAAAAATGCTAGATAAAGGTATCGATGCTAATCTGACCTTCAAATGATCTTGGAGTGAAAATCATAGTGGTCCACAAGCAAAGCTACTGTAAAATGCAGTCTACCAGGACCTGCATCTGGCCATCTGTAATGGAAATGCTCCAAACCAAATCTAAGATGTTAGATATGCTTGAAAAGAGAAAGGGACAGGTTTCTCAGATGAGCGGAGCAGTAGTTTTATAGTTTAAATGTATTAAATGGGCAAAATCAATAACCGTCAGGACTGTCTGCCTGCCAGACCAGAAAAGACAGAATGTTTTTTATTTCACGCTCTATCAAGAAATAAAATTGCCTAGAGGACAGCCGTAACCATGGTTAGGTTAAGATGTTATGAATTGTTACTCTCTGTGATGATCATTCCTCTAAGAGAACGACCACAGGAATTTCAACTGACTTCTTGCACAAGATCTTATTGGATGGTATTCATCAATAATCAATTGAAATGAAACATGAAAAGATAACAGGATCCCTTACCTAGAGAAGAGCAATAGAAGAACAGTTCCTACCTTGGTAGCTACTAATGGGGATCCGAATAAACAAATAAACAAATATGAATATTTTTCAATTATATTATTGTAAATCAGGCAAGTAAAACTATAGTAAGTAGCATTTGCAGAGCATAATATAATGCAAATAATGCATTTAAATAGTTTTGCCCATTAATTAAGATACACAACCAACCCGAATGCATATTCTACTTTATACGTGTACACCTACTATACAAACGCATGCACTGTATGTTTCTCTACCTGTCAATGCTAGAACAATAGATCTGGGGTAGCAGGTGTGGGAGGTTATATGTACTCTCTGCTCCTCTGGCAGGCATCACAGAGGAGAGCATATACGACATTGTTTTGTTGTGAAGGGTCCTTTGTTGCCCAGTCAAGACCTTGTGGCGTTTCACCTATTCTCTCATTCTCCCCAGCACAAAGTAAACAATTACCTTTCCATGGACACCTTTGTTCTGTGCCCTGTCTTTAAAATGTCACCACTTTTATTTATATATTTAACATCTACTGGCCCTGCGATAAGATTTGGCAGAGGATTTCTTTAGCTTCCCATCATTTGTTCAATGTGTAGAGGTGGACGACCAGTAAATGTAGCAGGCCAGCTGTCGGTCGCCATGGCAAAATCAGGTTGAGTCAGCTGGGTTCACGATTCATCTGGTTACAGTATAATGTCATTATGTCTTAAGTTAGTGGGAGCATCTGGCCAGGCGGTATTGGGGAAAGAGTGCAGCACGATGACAGCACTGTGCCAGTAATGGAGCTAGGGCTGTGATTATGTGTGTTTGAAAGTGGAATAAAGTATCATCTTTCTCCAAAAAGCTTCTTATAAAGCCATAGCCACCAGAGGCTTGCAAAGTTCACTTGCAACTCAAACGTGTTGGAAAATATGTTGAAATGTCTATGGTTCAAAAGCGCGAAGGGCTGTGGCCAGCCTAAATGTAAATAGTATGGACATGCAACATGGGCTTCTTTATTTTATATTGATGGTGGATTAGATATGGTGTAGGCCAAAAACAGCATGGGATGTATAAGGAGATACAGTATGACTAAAACTATTTTCACATAGGCTATATATACAGTAGATGCAAATGTTTAGTCAATAGCTAGATTTATTAAAATCCTGATATTTACAAAGTCCTTTTGCTGACAGTGAAATGGTTATTATGAATATAACCAATATTTAGAGCCCATTGATCTGCTGCTGATTATCACCGTTGATGAATGTTGACCTTTATCTAATGACATTTCACAATCAATTGCTATGACATTAAAACATCAAAACAATGTGTGTGTGTGTGTGTGTGCCTTCGGAGGCACATCAGGGACAGCTGGGTGTTGTCAGGCAACCATAACACTGATGGAAATGGGCTGATTGTGGCTCAGCAGCCCCCCCTGCTTATAAATCATCATCACAGCCTTCCAGAGGCGGATCACAGCGACAGCTCACACCTCACGCCTGCAAGCAAACCTGGCTCCAAAAGAAGAAGTACCAGTGTGCCATCTGGTTTTACCAGGGAACAGGTGGGAGCAGGTGCAAAAACACAAATATAAAATAAAACAACCCTTAAACTGAACAGAAACCAATTTATTTACATTGCAAATGAACACAATGAAATTGTGTAAATAATTTAGTATTCATTATTTGTCTTATGGCAAAATCAATAAATATTTGCACCTATTATTTGATATTGTGTTTGTTTTACATGTACAGTATTCCATCTGAAACATTGCAAACCACATTGGAATGGAAAACATTAAAGTTAAGAAACAATAAAAGTTTTTCAGTGCATGACAAAAACAAGACCCTCTATCATCATGTCCTGTGACAACCATTGCGTTATAATATAATAACTATGTTAAACCTCTTCTCTCCTTGGACGTCAGATGTGATTTTCCAGGCGTTTACACCACCCACACGGCTTGTCTCAGACACATCTGAGAATAGAGAGCAGCTTGCCTTTTTGTAGTCAGGTACTGAACAAATGCTGTGAGAAATTGTGAATAAGATATGTTTGAGCACCACAGAAATAGTATGTTTTCAAAAGTAGCTTCTTTTTGCCTAGTGCCTATTTATCTGCAAGACCATTCATTTAAGGCATGTGCATTTGTAATTTTATACAGTATATAAAAAATGGTGATTAAGATGGAGAAGCATGCATTTGCACAGGTGAAATGAGGTTTGAGTGGCATCACAATATAACTGTAAATACAGAATAAATGAAGCCATAGGTCTTCACGGCACTGCAGATCTCTCGTCCTAAATGTAATGAGAAATAACCACTTGGAAAAATATGGATTCCTTCTAATTCTAATTGGTGCGATGAGTACATTCTGAACTGCACACCTTTAAAGGTTAGACTCATGCAATTACATTACAGATAAAAGGCCATCTGAAAGTCATGTAAATATATGACACCTGGTGAAACTACGATCATTACTTTTTTTAATGTGAGGAGAATGTTTTTCCAGAGATAACACTTCTGTTTGACCAGTTGAAAAGCCAGGGGATTTTAGCTTAATAGAAGCTTTCCTTAGTATCAGATGGTGGGTTCAGCATACTATGGAAAGGATTCAGCAGCTCACAATGGCTGTACCTGTGCTAGCTCAAGGGGTATATTTCAGCAAATAGCAAATATATATGTGTAGACTAGAGCTAATAAAAAAGGTCACGATGATACAATTTACATATTACAGATTTTACACATACACAATATCAATAGTAATTGAATGATGACCAATTATTTTTTTAATTTCTCTAATAAATCAAAGCCAATTTCATTAATTTAATGCTATTCATATAGCCTAAAATGCTAAACCCAATGTAATTTAATGCTAGCACCTAATTATCCTGATTACTGTCAGTTTGTTTGTGTTGCTCATAATACAGTTGGAAAAGGTCGCATTATTCCTCTGTGGCTTTTCGGTACAGCTTTGGAGAAATCACAAGAAATTAGGTATGAGAAGGTTAAACCACCCATCCTCATCTCAACAGCAGGTAATGCTAAATTTCTTAATGTAGGTGGCCATAGTGTGTAGAGTATAGCCAAATTGCTGTGAAAAATATGAATGTTAATGCAATGTCAGAGATTAACTTGGCGGGGGAAGGCTGGGGGTGTCTCAAGTAGAAAAGGATTAAGAATCATTTTTGAAAGGCTTTTCCCCTGCCCTCTGCAGAACCATATCTCAACCTTCTGTTTCCATGGCTTCTATAGGGGCTGACTTCAGTTGCTTCAGTCAAACCCAATCTCCTCTCTGACCTTCTCTTCCAACAGTTTCTGCTGATTAGCACACGCACAGAAAAACACGCATGTGCACACAAAGACATACAATCATGTAGACAGCTGTGTACTGCACATGCGCACAGGCAAAACACCCACACACACACCCACAGGCAAAAGAGCAAGCGCACATATAATTTAGATTCGGTATGGAGCAGTACTATATGTATGTGGTCAATTGTCTTCATTCTTGCTGTGCTAACCAACTTTGAGTGTATGCCAGGCAGCACAAGGGAAGACAAAACAAACATGCTTTCCAATCTTATTTCAGAGCGGATGTGGGCTCTCCATGTTATCGCTCTCTCTCTCTCTCTCTCTCTCTCTCTCTCTCTCGCTCTCTCTCTCTCTCTCTCTCTCTCTCTCTCTATCCCTCCAAATGTCACAGATGTCCTCTTGAACGTCCGGCCACAACAACATTGTTGCCGTTCCCGTTGTTTATTAAGATAGCAGAGAAGTCCCTTCCTCCCTCAGCCAAAGGACTTTCATTACACAGTCTGCCTCTCTGTCGCATTTCCATCCATCTGTTGGCCATCTTTCTTCCGTTTTCTCTTTCCCTATGTTTCCTTGTGTGTGTGTGTCCCTACAGTGTGTTCCTTCCGTGTGTTCCCCTCCCCGAGGTGTGGGGTGATAGGAGCAGCCTGTATGTATAAAACTGTTTTGATTCATATTCAACAGAGATGTTTTCTTTAATATGTACAGTATCACGGCAGCC
Organism: Forbesichthys agassizii; assembly: GCA_026546735.1. Lineage (NCBI taxonomy): Eukaryota > Metazoa > Chordata > Actinopteri > Percopsiformes > Amblyopsidae > Forbesichthys > Forbesichthys agassizii. The sequence goes on along the minus strand of JAODLL010000007.1, from coordinate 4,547,240 downwards.
AGGCAGGAGGGCTGTCCTGCTGTCAGACACTAAACAAAGAATACGGAGGCAAGGCTGTACTGTAGCAGGTGATACACGGGGACTCTCTTCATATGGTTAGTGAGAGTCTTCTTCTACCCGAGTGTGATGCAGGCATGGCGTTTTAGTTGTATCCTATGGGCCAAGCCATATGGTCACCCTCCCGTCACGAACGGGAGCTGTGCCAACGCTAGCGGCTTTGTCAACACCTTGCATTCCATATTTTCGGAGATGTACAGAAGCCACACTGTATTCACTGTGGAGGACCCTCCCATGCAGATCGTAGAAAATGTTTCTGGTGCTGGGGGTGTTGTAATGCTTTAAATCAAATTTGGAATGACTTTAGTGTGTTGTAGTGAGCTGTTATTTTGTGATAATAACACTCAAATGTTAAACGGTCAACCAGGGTTAAAACAGATGAGCAAGATCTTTTAAAGGGTTACGGTTCACACATTTTCAAACCCATTACTGTAAAATAAGGCAAAACACTGCTGCACATTCAGCAGTGTTGCACATTCATAAGATACACTCTGTAACTAGTTGCTAATTACCTGGCTGAGATTTAAGGACTAGAAATGACAACATATAATATGACAACATACAATATATAATTTATAGTTAGTTTCAAAGCATCTTTAAATATAACACTCAGGTATGACACACTGCACATTTATAAAAAACACATTATAGGTCTTTTGCATTAGCGCCCTCTCGAGATATCACAAATGAACATCTGATACATCATTCAAATATGGAAGAAAATGGTGGCTATCAGGTAACATATGACAGCTGAGAGATGCCGCGTGTGAGTGGCAGATACAGTAAATGGAGTTGAGACTGTGTGTGTGTGTGTGTGTGTGTGTGTGTGTGTGTGTGGGATCTAGCAGCATGCTGGTGGTCTGGGGTTGTGAGGTCTTATCTACACTGTCATTACTGCCTCCATGCACTCTTGGAAGCACTCTCTCTCACACAGACACACACACACACACACACACACACACACACTGGATAGAACTGAAAGAGATGTGAAAGCCAGATGAACAGTGTAATACAGACAGACAGGCAGATAAATAGATAAATGAACGAGGTTCAACAATAATGGGGGAATATTTAATTAATTCTAAATGTGTCTTTATGTGTAGGAGTAGCATGCTGTTGAGGTACATTTTCACAAGCCTTCTTGTTCTGGATTCTCGCATCTCTCCAGCCAAGTGAAACTACACCCATACATCTTGGGGCTGTGACATATCGATTGTGAGCCAAAGGAGAGGCTATCATCTTATCTTTTGTTGTTGTCTACTCTGGTCAGAAAAAGAGCACAGGGGCCAATTGTTGCACAACACCTCATTAAAGATTCATGTTGGGCTTCAATGCATGCTTTTATATTCTAATGAAATGTGTGTCTGGTCATAATTGAGAGGCTTCGGCTTGGCGTTTACAAGCTGATTATGCATCAAACCGCTGGAGAGTTGGCGGTATTTATCCAGGACATCGCGCCGTTGTTAGAGAATAAGCAGAAAATGACTGAGCAGGAAAACAATGAGAAACAGACATAGTTCTCTTTCAAATATGTACACACACACAAAGCTACACAAAGCTACTATCGATGACTACCACTGTACCGCAGCTTTTTCTCCTTTGATACAAATCCCACAAGATCCCTCTGACTAGCAGGCCTGTGGTTTAGGCCTCGTCTGTCTCCTCACTGGGCAGGTGCCCTGACCGTCGAGCCCTGCAACCTCTTCCACCTGTCAGGTGTCCTTAAATGGTGGCATGGCAGAGGGCAGGTGGATGGGGGCTGGACATTGGACATTGGACAAGCTGTCGGGAGATCCTCTTCCCCCGCCTCACTGTGCCAGCCAGTTCATTTCCCAGACTCTCGTCTCGTCCTCTGGGCTCAGCCAAGCCTCGCAGCAGGTGCCTCGCACCGCACAACAAGAGCTCCGCCACAGTCACTATACTGGGGCGGTGCTGTCGCTCTCTGCTTTTAAAGCAACTGGAGGAAGTCGCTCTACAAAGAGCTGGTTTGATTAAAACAACTATAATAATGATTGCTCACTACCCGTAGTCGGAATTGCTCATTATATAATTTACAAAGCCCTTCAGATAGAATATTTTAAACAAGATTAAAACATTTTTGAAAATATTTCCGCAAGTAGGTATTTGTTGCTGACATTGTTTCTCCAACAGATATGTCTAACATGTCTACAAATCTGATTAGAGGCTCTACTGGTAGTATGTGTTCTCAAGTTGTTCCAGTTTGTAACATTTTTCAGTGTTGAATTTAAACAGTGTACAGTATTTACATTTTGGATTAAAATGTGAAATAGAGAATATTCTACATGAACAAACTTGAGTGTCTTGAGAATGCTTACAGCACAGCACAGTTCAGGAGACCAGCGTTGTAGCAATCTAAGGATGTTTGTTTTTGAGAAACATTTTAGTGAACCGCAGATGAGTACAATTGTGAGTTGCCAGTCTAGCACCTACCCCGAACAAGGGAATAATTCATGGCTAACGTCACCGGGAGGGCTCAATATTGAGGCAAGTAATCATTAGCTGTTTGCATTCTAATAAGATTGTGTCAACATATTTTGTCTTGTTTTGAATTGCATATCTTGCAAAGGCTAATATCCCTAATTGTTGTGGGGCTGGTAAACTAATCTGTTGTCTTATCAAAGAGAGAGAAATACAATGTGGAGGGCATTAAGGGCTGACCGGAGGTCTTCCGAGTCAACAGCAGCAGACCAAGAGAATTAATATAGGGCACTTTGTCAAATTGTTATTTGGTTTGACTGCTTATATTACCCCCTGAAATTATGAATTATAAATGCAATTAAGAATACTTTCAACCTTAGAGCTGCAGGTGTTGCATCAAGAAATGCGAAAGCAATCTAACTGAACTCAACTAGGCCACAGACATGTATAATTACTGTAAGCTAGTCTCTCACAAGTAACTTGTGAGAGCATTGAACTAGTGTTAGATCATCCTTATCTTTCAAGCTCACAAACCAACCATGTTGGTGCTTACAAAACTCAGTCCTGCAGTATAAAATACTGTAATAACTAACACGTCTCTATATCTAATTGTTTCATTGTATAATTGAATACAGAAAGCATTCACTGCAAGGTAAAGTACGTGCATACAGCTCTTCCACCACTTTCTTGCAAAGCCAATCTCTACATATCTGTCTGATAAATACAACGCTAATTGCTGTGTTACTACGACTATGCTAATGTTTCTCTCCTGATTATGTGGTGACAACGTGTGAGACAGAGGTGATGTTCTCGCCATGACAACACCATCATTACTTCCTAGCCTCCCTTCTACCTCACAATGTGTGAATAGCAAGATTGTGCTAGCAACAGATAGATTGAGAGAAATTGCATCTGAAGAAAAGCAGAAGGCAGTCTAGTGGGACACATCCTATTTAACATGAACTGTGTCCTGCTAGTACAATTCAACACACCTTTTGTTTAAGCAATATGTCCTGATATTAGCCACATATTGAAACCAATACCTGGCTTTGTTTCTTATTATGCCATGTTTGTCTCAACATTATTATAATTTCACTCATTTGTTCAAATTCAATTTACTGGCTGATAATTAAAGTACATTGAATAATGTGAAAATAGCAAAGGAAAGTATCAAGTAAATCAATAGCCGATAAGTCTGGTATAATAATACATTTTTCTTATTGACCATAACTTACAAAAAGACCAGTATCTTTTATTATGTTTTCCTTTTAATAACAATCATCAGTCCAGCCAATGACTGATAGCATTTACAGTACCTTCAAAGACAAAACACCAAGCTACAGAAGTGACTTAATGTTATTGATTTTAGGCAGACACTGTGTTTATTCCGACTTTCATAATCAGACTGCATCGTGAAAAGTCTTACTATAGATCTTAAAAGTATCTTATATGTTATGTTATTATGCTGATTGACCAAAGTATAGTAGAAGGATAAGCTCCATAATAGGACAACAATTTCTTAGGACAGTTCTATGAAATCCAAGGTAAGACCTACGGTATGTTTACAGGTTACTGGGTAGTTCTAGAAACATTGTAAGTAATATTGTTTTTGTAGCTTATTTAGACAATACGAAAAACTAAATTATGCTGGCCTTTTTCTCTTCTGTTTGCTTGTTCCTCTTTCTGGTTACCAAGGTAACATCTCTAGTGGCTTGCGGAGAAGGCTACTGCTGTTTAATCAGCCGGCCAAATAGAAAAAATACATACATATGTGTTTCATAAGCAAACTCTTTCTGATAAAATACTATGTCGTTCAACTAATATAATTCATTTAACATTAAATAAAAACATCGATATTGTGACAGTAGTTGCATTATAATTACATTGCTAGGATATTCACTTGTTGTTGATATTTTATTCCTTTAAATAAAATCACAGCAAATATAATTATCTATAGTACCAGCACAATATAAGTAATCACATTTAAATGGATTATCTCAAATATATCATAAAAACACGAAACAGAATGTGACAATTAATGTATAGGCTGTAGTTCAAACAGCCACTGAGAACCCATCACGATAAGATGAACAGTAGCAACACCTGCATTATACTGTACATGTAGTGCAAATAGTGCATTTCATGTATAGCCTCAGTACTCTCCTGCAGAGAAGACTTAACAAGGCCATATCCTTGGTTCATTAAATGGGAAATATCAGATACCATGCATTCAGCCAAACTGCATTCTCATCAGTGATGAGACGATGACATACAAAGTGATCATCAAATATAATAATGAGTCTGTAAAAACTCATATACTATGCTATACTATACTATACTATACTATATACTTTACTGTTTTTTTGGTCAGTTTCTAAATGGTATAATGGTAAATGGACTGCATGACAATGATTTTAATAGCAGTATTGTTAACAAGTTAAATCAACATAGCCAGGGTGAAAACATATAAATGCATGTATTTGTATGAATTAATGAAAATTAAATTGAAAGGAAGAATGACTGTGAGGATAATATAAGAATATAAGAATAGTTAATATAAGAAAATCCTACTCTTAAACAAACAAAAAGCATTCATACTTGCATTGCCATTAAATGTAATACAGCATAACAGCATCCACAATCAGTGGAAGTAAGGCCGTTGAATACTTCATCATCACATGGCATGCCTGTCCCTTTAAGTGAGAGATTGACCATTTGATATTCAAGTAGGTTCCACACTGGGCTGCAATCGGCCAATCGCGAATCCAGTCCTCTCCTATTGGAGAATGCCGTGTACAGTGCAGTGAGAGTCTCTCTCTCTATCTCTCTCTCTCTCTCTCTCTCTCTCTCTCTCTCCCTCTCTCCCTCTCTCTCTCCTCTGCGCTCTTTCCATTCAACCTCTGTAGTCAGCAGAACAAGTGTCACAGCGGAGCACGCAGCATCCACGGGGAGCGCAGCCTGCAGACGACTCGGCTCCGTGCGGGAGAGCGAGGCAGAAACACCCGGGGGAAGTGTAGGAGAAGGCAGATGGCAGTCTGGCAGAGTAAGACAGAGACACTGAGGTATAATTAGAAGGGGGAAAAGGAGAATAACAGGATGAAGAAAGAGTGAGCGCAGTGGATTTCCCGAGGACCACTGCAGCTGTCTTAAATCTGGGGCTGTCACGCCAGTCCCCAGAGCAAAACGTGAGCAGGAGGGAAGAAATAGAAGAAGATCTCGCCACACTGGACCAAGCAAGGATGGGAGCGCCAGGAGCCTCTCTCTTGGCAGGTCAAACTTCAAACAAGTGACTGTGAGTCAAGCACTTTGTGAGGACTAAGGGAGAGAGGGGACCAAATCTGACTCCTCGATAAGGATCTCCCACTAAAGTGTCTCAAAAGTAC
>JAODLL010000007.1:4494290-4541261 GCA_026546735.1 Forbesichthys agassizii | reverse complement strand
TATAATGTTTTTTAATGAGCCATTTGTTTGACTATATATACTGCAAGAAAGGAAACTTGCCTGCAATTGCATATAAGCCTAGTTATTTCTGTGATTAAAGATGCTAGATATTATCTGGATCCAATCATCAGAAGGCAGATAATCAGTACAATGCTCTAACAGTACATTGTTCAGACTTCATGCTGAACTGAACTTGTCAGGAGTCTGAAGCAGTCTTTTCAACACAACTCCACATCTTTCCCTGGGCGTCAGTGTGAAGCACGCAGTGCGTTAAGATGGAGGGTTCTGATTCACACCAGGCCTGCACCGCTTTCTGAGTCAGAAGGGGCAGGTGTCACATGGCGAGAACACAAAGAGGAGGGCTGCCGGCAGTTATGCCTTTCCTTTGCACAAACGCCCTCTTCCATCGCTCTGCCAGCCCTCCACCTCTCCCTTCCACGGCAGAAACCCGATAGCCACCTCCACGGCACTCCTCGACGTCTCGACACCTTCCCAGGGTAGAAAAATGCTTCTCACCAGCAGGGACCTCAGGAAGTTGACCCGGTTGCGCAGGTCATCACTCTGGGACAAAGAGATTGTTATCTGGCCGCCGGGCCTTTCCTCACCCACCTCCACGCGCCGCTCCTTGGACAGTGAGCGATGACTTCTCTGAAACCTAATATCGGTGATATCATCAAGGTGCTTCTTTAACCCCCACCTCTCAGGCTCCACATTGGGACTGGTAAAAAATATACCACCACCAGGCTCTGGACGGTGGATGCCTCCTGGGAGTAATGGACAGTTTGGTGCCATTAAGGTGTAAGACAAGACGGAATGACGGCAAACTGCAGGCGAGAGACACAGGGAGGGAATGAGAGGAGCTTAATGCTCCATAACTCATTTTCCTCTTTTCTTCCACCATTAATTCAATACTAGAGAGAAATTACAAACTACCCTTCAGCTCAGTCCATTATGTTCTCTTAGTTCACATTTTTAGTGCCACTGTGGACTCCCCCTTCTCTTATAGTCCTTCAAATAAAGATTAAACTACTGTACACCTCTATTAATACATATTCTATTGATATAGAGTCTCTGTGGCTAGCCCTGCATTTGCATGCACAAGAGAAGACACGAGAGGTTAGAATGGAGGTAATGGTCATACATTCAAAAGAGATCATAAATGATTGGCAATTGTGAAAACCCCTCCGGTAGATATGACCTCTCTTCTATTTCTTACTATTTGCATTTTCAAAACAACTTTGATCAACTCTTGATGGATAATATTCACCGTTGATATCCCAACAAACACACACTATTTGATTTAAATGCCTAAAATGAAGCAAATATCATCTAATTACACTGTGCTTCAGTTTGGCTCAACTATGCACCGCTTCACATTTATATTCAGTCTCTCAGAGTGTATTCATAAAGTTTTCATGAGGGGTGAATTAACTTGATCCCTAAATGCTTTAGCTATAATAGATCTTACTGTGGCTGTCAATATACATCAAAGGCACAAACAGAGGAGATGTCTGTACTATGCGCTAAACTCCCAAATAACTAACGAGAGAGATTCTCAAAGATATTGTTACTGTATTCCACTCCTCAGACTCATTATCAGATGTGTAGATTGGATATTTGCATAATGTACTAAAATGTTGAGTAAGCGAGTTAACGAGCTTAAGTCAGATCAACTTACCGGAGTCTTCAACTAATGGCTCATCAGGAACAGATGGAACGGTAGTATAAAAAAAATAATGAATCCACTACCTTATCTTCTAGTCCATCACCCATGTTCTCAAAGTGTTTGACCATTATCCATCCTTCTTATTGACCAATCACATCAGCTTGCCATAATCAAATAATCAATGAGCCATTTACCCAGAATCAATATTTCACATTCAAAAGCTGACAGCTTCTGTTTGTCTAAGTGATCGGTCATTTGAGTCAAAATAATGTCCAATTAAGATATCTGCCCTAATGACACATTCATATAAAACTATTCTAGATTGTGCATACTTACCAAATGACATGTCATTATGACAACAGTTGGTTTATTAATGACTAGTCTAATCTCTATGTATACCACCCACCTCTGTGGTCTAATTAATATATATATTTTGTGGAAGGTGATGGCAGCTTTTTATCTCACAGCTAACAAGTGAATGCAATAGTGAAAGAATGATTCTTTTACTCGATTTTGTATGTAATCAATATCTGGGAATTCAAGGGTTAATACCACTCAACCAGACACAAAATGTATTATAATAAATGCCCTTTCTGTTCTTCTCTATTGTATTAAAACACTGTAAGTAAGTAAATTAATAAAAAAGAAAGTGAAGCTATAATTTATTTGTATTGTATTGGTGAGGGTGTACATCAAAAACATGATTTCTCTCTCCTAGATGTTTTTGAGATGGAGGAAGACAAGGCTTCTGGACTCTGTAAGCTAACCTCAGCTGTCTTTTGTGCATGGCAGGGTTTGACATTGGGGGAGCCTCTATTCCCTCATAATGAACACGGCTGTCTCATTTGGTCACAGGCCGGAGGTGGTGTGGCGGTACCGCTAGTGTGTTTCATTAACCGGGGTGGGTAGCCAAATTTCAGGTCTCTGATGGACTGTGACATAAAGGGCCACATTTTCCTTTTGGACTACGCTGAGTCGGAACTCTGTGCAACTAAGCTGCTGTTAGTGCAGATGGGGTCTGTCCACAACAGATTACCACTCCCTCACCGGACTGCCTATTGCCTTTGAACAATTATTTAATAAGCAATAAAGCGGAATTCTTCACTGCACCATGACATCGCATGCGTGGCCTCTGTTGTCCACAATCAGCCAGTGCTTTTCAGATGGCAGAAATACAAAGTGAAAGGAGGGGGTAACATTCAAGTAGTATCAGCTAAGCCCTTTTCAGTAAAAAAATGGAACTGCAGAAATGTAAGGCAACACGCAGAAAACCTTCCTTAACTAATCCTTGCACTCTCCACCCATCTGCATTCGGGACATTTGACACATGGCTAATCATTGCTAAATGCATTAGGTAAAGATTAAAGTGCTGGGCATGCCTCATTGTACGCCATCTGACATGAAGTCCTGTTTGGTTGTGTTCTTCTGTTACCATCCCCATCAAACAAAAGCAGACGTTGGAACGTGGTCAGAGTTAAGCTTTTCCAATACAGATTGCTAAAATCTTCCCAGCTTTAGGGGTTAAACACCTCCTTTATTGTCATAAGTGCTCTAAGGCTAGCGTGTGATTTACATAACACAGCTAGTGGCAGTACAACTGGGCTGCAGAGGAGATGTTTGTTAGCACTTTGTGCTTTGAGCTTATCTTTGCATCACTCCTTCTCCATCTTTGATTGTGGAGTCATATGGCAGGGCTGAAGCATCTGAACTATATCAGGAGAATGGGATGCGCTGGGGAGTATTTGCAGCCTGTCCAAATACCACCTTCTAGCGAGCCGGAGGTGGGGAGCAGCATACTGACCACATTCCTCTGAGAATTCTGGGAAAACTACTGCTCTTTGCCATGGAGGAAGACCGCGCGGAAGGTTGAGCAGCTCCGAGAGCCAAAACTGGGAGGGGTTAGGGGGAGTCAAAGAGAGCTTGAATAGACTTTTTACACACGGCGGGCTTAAAGAAAAGATGTGAAGGGTTTCATGGGAGCTCCTCCACATTGAGCGGTCCAGTGCTTCTCGATGCAGCCCCCTGTCACTCACACGGCAGAGCAGCCCCGATAGACAGCTGGGCCCTGGCCACACCAGTGGCTGGGAATGAGATGGGCTGTGAAAGAGATGGGCTGAGCTGGAGTCACGCTGCAGCACAGGGAAGAAAGAGGAGATGAGCACAAGAGTCTGAGGATTTGTCCGAGTAGCCATTAAGAGCAATTGAACCTCAGTTTTGTCAATATTCATGACTAGTGGTGTTAGCCTAAAGCATCTGAAGTGACAAGGTCTGACATGTGCACACTGTTCTGGTTGAGCATTGGTGACATTAGAGGGGATTCCAACATAGTGCATACTGCATTATATCGCAGGAACACCCACTGACTTGACTGTGTATAGTATTTGCAGAGAATCCAAGCCAATGTCAAATACATAGATGACAAACCAGAACACTGATTAGGCAATAGCATAGGCTTTTTAACATTCTTATAACGCTGTGTTTCAAATGTTCTGTCCTTACTTTTTTCAATGTTGAGTATGTGTCTCATACTGTTTGAGAGTAGCACTGTTGTCTGGTTCTCCAACCAGGTGGTGTCTGAGTACCACTCACACTATACCATGTCCATACATTGTGTTTCCCCAACCTACCTGTCAGTGTGGCGATCAGCTGTGTTGTGTAGAAGCATTAATCACAGTTGGGTGATGGGGCCAGCGGTTCTGCTTATCCCTTTGATCAAAAGAAAACCCCAGGGAACGCTTGAAATTACGTTTGGGGGGGGGGGGGGGTTATTATCTGTCATGGAACACACACACCGTCCAATTTAGCCCTGACGATTGTCAGTCTATCCTAGCAGTGCACAAGTGTGAGCAGTGGAAGGTTGTCAGGAAAGGTCCCTGACTGGTGAATTAAATAACTGTTTCATGAATTTTAAGCAGCTTGCTGTTTGTCTTTCCTCTTTTTCTAAAAGACCAAAGGTGTAGAAAACCCATACAGGCCGATACATCTGCATACATTTGCATTCACTCTTCAACATGTTAATTTGCCTCCACCTCTTGCAGTATATGTGTGTTTACAATGGTTCCACTATAGCATGCCATTCTGTTCCATTAATTTCAGCCCTTCTGACATGTGGAGGATAATGACATCTCTATACTACTATATTTCTACAATTTTTACAGCTAAATTATTATTCAAAAATGTTCCATTATTTATTTGATCATTTCTAAGCAGAAATTAATCAAAGTTGCTTCCTGTTGATAATTGTAAATGCATACAGTTCGTTATGATCCGGGGACTTTGAGACTAGTACAGTCTTGTCAATGCTAATGAGTCTTTCCCTAGGTACAAATACATTTGTTTCTCACTGAACAACAGACTCTACTGAGACATGTGGGTTATTTATGCCCATAGCCTCTTCTATGTATTTTTTTTACCCATGTTTTAATTCTTAGGAGACTACCTTCCTTTTTATGTAGCGATTTCTTTCCCACTTTGAGCAAATAAGAAACAAGACATCTACTGTAAAAGACATTCTAAAGTGCCTGAGAGCACTTGCATTAATTGCATGCACTGCATTAATTACTGTGTGAGTAGACCTAATAAGTGTTTGCCAAAAACTCGGTTACAAACTGTCACATCTGAGTGCTACATCACCATAGGCCCACGGCCTTCGTCTTGTTGCGTATCAAATTACAAAATACTATGTTCTCGCAGCACTACTATGAGCAGCCCTTTATCAAAGAACACCTGAATACTCCCATCCCCTATCAGTCAGATGTACTGCCATGACACTGTGGAGAGCAGAAGGTCAAAGGCTGCTGCTCAACAAGAATAAAGTGTGAGGTATAGCACTGATTGCCACTTTATTACATGTTGTGGGGGCAGGTGTGGTCAAGGAGCATTCATTTTAGCATTCACTTTAATGTTATGAACTAGAAAGAGTAGACATTTCAGTTGTCTTGTTATTTTCTTAAGATTTAACTTTTTATGAGTGTCTAAACAGAGTGAAATTGAAATGAGATTAGCCAAAATACATTTCAGGGTATTCCTGTTGGTAGATTTGATCTACGGACCCCTTTTTAACTGTCATGTGCCATAGGGCTACAGGTAAAGTTTGAGTTGCATCCGCATCATGTCTTACTTTTATTAGGTAATGGCTTGAGACAGGTCTTATTGACCTGCACAACTGATGCGGAGGCTTTTATTTTGCACCTTGCCAAAAACTCACAAATTACTTATCACCATTTGAGCGACACTCCAGTAATACATTTGAGTGAAACTAAAGTCGCTTTATTGAACCGTGGGTTAATTTAGAAGCAAAATGTTGACAGAACCAGTGACCTGAAGGCTGAATAAATTCTATCATTTTCCACAGGATTAATATCCAGTGACATGCGGAGCAGTTATCCAGAGATGGGCCAAAGTGTCTTTTGTGTGTCTTTTGACCTTAACTCTCTCATACAGTGAACTTGATACATGGCCCATAATTTACATGGCGATGTGCATTAAGTGGTATCTAGAGAAACATTTATGTACAAATATTAAATACCTGGAGTCCCAAGTAGGGATGGGACGATATATCATATAATTTATTTATTGTTTATTGCGATAAAAATACTGCCGATAATCGTTTCGTTGTGAATGTCCATTATCGTGATAATCATAAATGTTAATATTTTCAGTGACTTGACAAAAGCTAGTCTAGTTCACTTGTCTGTCCAATTGTATTGATGCATACTAACTTATGTATTAGCCTGCATCTTTCCAGTCAGTAAACACTATGGCTGAAGGCATGGCTTGTCCGTTGTGTCCTCCACATAATAAAGATTAATCATTTTTGGAAATATTGGTTTCAAATCTAAATGAATCACACAATAAAAATAAGCATGTATGTCATGATACAATAGAAATGTTTGTTTCTTAAGAAAATGTAAGATAAAGTGATTCCAGTATGTTTTAGTGCCATTTCAAAATAATGTGATAATAGCATTTATCGCAATTATTTTGGCCAAGATAATCCTGATATACATTTTTCATATCGTCCCATGCTTAGTCCCAAGTAAAAGCTAGTACAGTATAGCCACTCACATGTGTCATTAAGCAACGTTTGGTTCGAAAGCAGAAGTGACACAACTAGAAAAGCCATTGAAAAAAAAAGAAAATACTTTTACAGTTGCTTTAGAATTTTAGAAGGACTAAGAACTAGGCGGGCCATATATCAATCTAGAAACTGAATCTTTGACTTCTTCTATTCTATCTATAATCCTAGACGAAGAACCTTTTTCAATGGAGAGCTTCATTTAATTTTTCTTTTAGTCTTGAACTAGACTTAATCCATGTCTGTGAAAGAAGCCAGACTATAGAAACAATGGTCTTCATCTTGTCTAGATGGGATGTCATTCAACAAAACATTTGTAAAATTCAAACTAGAAGAAAATACTTCCACAGATGCTTTAGAATTTTAGAAGGACTAAGAACTAGGCGGGCCATATATCAATCTATAAACTGAATATTTGACTACTTCTATTGCCTTTTGTGCAATAGACAGCAGAGTCAGTAGGTGTTAATCGGAAATCAACGTGTCTTGTCACGTCAGGCATAGTAACTATAGAAGGCCTTTGTGGACAGTCTCTGGAGGAAACTTGCCAGGCTTCTCAGGCGTTTGTGCTGCCCGATCGCATTACCTGACTCAATGCTAATATCAGCCTTAATCAGCAGGTCGAGCACAACCACACACTATGCTCATTCTATGACTCCTGTCTTTGGTTCTAGAATTCTTTATAGACGTTCCTCTCTGCCAGTGTTTTCCCTACAAGTGCTATGACCCAGTGTGACCCACTCCTTAAGTTATCCTACAATACTGTGCAGTACCACTGGACCAAGGGAAATTAGTTAAATATACTGTAAAGCCTATAAGGTTAAATAAAAACATATATTTGTGGTGGCAAATGGCCATATAACCTGACAAGCCAACTGGTTTGTTTACACACAACCATCTGAGAAGCTCCATTGAAACTAGTTTTATAGGGCAAGCGCTTTCAAAAAATACTTGGCAGATGATTGGATGAATCAGCGGAGCCAGGTCAACTTTTGCTGAAGCTAGTTGGAAGAAGAGTGAAAACATATTTTCCATTGAGAAACGCCTTTTTGCTCGTATAAATTGCAATAAAATTGATGCAGCACTACATTGTAAACCTTTTTAAGAACAGCCATTGTTGTTTTCGAGACTCTCATTCGCTGCCTGTCCACCTAAACCACGCCCATAGCTGTCAGTATGATGCTGGTTGGTCGCACACTATGTTTACCAGACTGAAGCCATGGATGTCAAGCTCTCCAGACACATTATCACGATCGCAGTAAAGTCAAACTGCTCATGATATCAGAATGGTCTTGCGAGGCTAGTGGAAATAAGCATAAATTAAACTTTTTTATTTTTTATTTTAATAGCATTCATAACACCAATGGTAGTACCAATGGTAGGTAGAGTATGGGTTTGAGTATGAACATTTGAGATGGACAAAAACTCTGGAGACTGATTTTTAGCGGACGAGCCATGGGCCCTTTTAGTAACATAACCCAGCTGGCTCTGTCCCTGAGGTACACATTACTACACACTTTAGTCGTCTGCAACTATGTTGTTCAATTATTAACATTCAACAATTGATAGAGAGGTTTAATTTGTGCGCATGTTATTTAGAATAGATTTTTATCCAAAGGGACTTAGAGTGACTAAGTAATATGTTTGTACTGTATTAAGGTATTATGTATTAAAGTGCATACTGTAGGGTTAAGTCATCTCAAGAAAGTTCTTAGGGAGGCGATCACCCCATCCTCTAGTCTATCATTCTACCCTTGTTTTCAGGTGAGATTGAGATCATTTTATTTTCCCATGAATGTACTGTACCATTACATTAAAATTGCCTCCTCTCTCCATGTAATACCCAATATCTGCAATACTCTCGCAAATATCTACAGTTAAGAGCTATAATAACGGCAATTAACTCTGAAATAGTTTCATGTTGGCCATATGTTTCCAATTGCCTAACAATTTTATTCCTGTTATTCCTAATTACCGTTATTGTGATTTTAAATATCACTTGGTTTAATTATAGATGCCACATTTAATGGTGCTATTTTGGGAAACTACCTACTGTACCTCTTTTGACTATACTTAAGTTCCATTACACATAGAAGTTGCAGGGAAATAGGCCAGAATTGCTGTACAAATTGGAGGACACTATTACTTAGTTTGCCCCTGAAACTGCCACATTTGATTTGTCAAAAGAATACTTTTGGGAAAATAGACCTTTAAAATCCCCTCTCTTATGTTATGTAAACCTTACAAAATGTAGAGGGAAGAGAGACTTGCTGGTGGTACTATTGACAACTCCTCATGACTCCTCTGAATCCTTTACATTAAATATCAATTCCCTCCTCTGAAATATTAAAGCTGGATGTTGCTCTGATTGTCAGAGCAGAGGAACCTGGTCTTTCCCCGACCATTGTTACCTGGAGCTTACTAAGAGCTTTTGCATCTGAGAGCGGTCAAGAGAAATGGGCTAAGAGTAAAGCCAAGTGCTTGATCAGCCGTGAGCTCCAGGTTTGATATACTGAAATCTAATTAAATTTGACTTGGCCTGATGAGAACTTTAAACAAAAGGTTAGCTTGAACAATAAATATTTGAGAAAAAGTGCCCTTAAAAACCACAAAAACTCCAACAATTGCTACCTAACTAAAATGACGATTGAAGACTACTCCGTAAGCACAGCTTCCCCTACAATTTAATTAACAATATGATAATGAGATGTTTACCAAAGTGACTATTATTCATGACAGAGGTACTATTTAGCCAAATACATCTACACTATTTTGCATTCCTGAAAAGCGTAACAGGCTATACGACA
Organism: Forbesichthys agassizii; assembly: GCA_026546735.1. NCBI lineage: Eukaryota > Metazoa > Chordata > Actinopteri > Percopsiformes > Amblyopsidae > Forbesichthys > Forbesichthys agassizii. The sequence goes on along the minus strand of JAODLL010000007.1, from coordinate 4,531,711 downwards.
ACACATGGAATCAAACATAATAGACCATAGACTATTGAATCCGGGCTTCAGTGAGATCCTGTGGAAGACTCAATTCAATGTCAATACAGCAGATTGACATTAATTGGACAACTGGCAAAATGTAATTTTGGGTCCCACCCCAAAGCTGCTCTCCCATTGCTGTCTATGATAGCTTTAGCAGGATAACACATCTCAGTGTTTATTGGATAGTAGGCTTTCCTTAATGCATTTTTGTCTTGCCTGGAGCTCAGCTTCACTATTTGATGATTGGCAGACTTCTCAGTGGGGCTAGACCCCGTAAGAAACAGCGACAGCTCAACAGAAAGAGCTTTTCTATTTTGTCTATAAATGCACTCAAGTGAGTCGATGCAAAGTGAGTCGGTTTGAAACATTTAGTAAATAGTAAATTATGAAGATATTTGTCAATATGGAGTTCTCAGATAATTTGTTATTAATTTGTTCATGTTTGTTTATATATTTTTTTATTATAACTATCAACATCATTCGGTGGCTGCTATTGCTAACATGACATCCACTCATGGCATATTTTAGAGAGGTCATTTTATTATTTTACTTGTCAGGAATGGCTCATAATGATGAAGATGGCAATTAATGCCCACAACTAAACTTTGATTTCCCTGTGTCTGATATGACCAGTTGTCAGTGTTAATAATACTCTGCTTTTTAATTCTCATGAACAAAATTTTAGATATTGGTTATACATGTTACCAAATTCAATATGGAGTTTCTGTCTAAATGTTGCTATATTGTGTGGTTCTCCCAGCGAAGAGTCAGTTAGTAAAGTAATGAAGATATTTTCCATAGACATATGATAGAAAAAGGTAAATCAATAGTGATATCTGGAATCTAGGGTCTGCCATCTAATCTCTCAGTGCTACTGGAAGTGCTTCATTTGCCCTTTCTGATTCTTTCCCACCCACACTCCTAACAAAAACACCCATCCCCAGCACATACAATAAGTAAACACACATAAATGGACCTCAAACAGGCTTGAAATATTAGCTTACCCAAGCAGTAGTCATATGGGAAACTATAAATGGGTTTTGAGTGTCTTTGGAAGGCCTGTTGCAATCCATCACAGACTGGGTGCTAAAATATGGAGATATTCTTTTCCTCTCTCTCTCTCTCTCTCTCTCTCACTTTCTCTATCTTGATCTCTCTCTCTCTCTCTCTCTCTCTCTCTCTCTCTCTCTCTCTCTCTCTCTCTCTCTCTGCTCATCATGTTTTATTTAGATAACATTTTTCCATTTTCTCCATTTTGGTGCTTGGCTGCAACATTACTTATGCTGTGAAATCAAATGAATGTTTGCACAGTCTGCAAAGGAATGTGGGATTCAGTTAACGGCCTAGCATATCATCCTAGGAATCAATTGGCAGACCAGGGCCTGTGTATGTATAGGTATGGAGCCACCAAAAGATCTATACAAGCACCCAATAGTAGTGTTTTACAAATGACCAAACCTTTTACTACAAATACATTGGCTTGTTACTGAGCTGGGGCATGGTACAGTTAAGACACCTTGTCATTTATACACCAATTAGTGTAACCTAGCTTCAGGCAAGATAACCACATAACTGGTTACATCATAAGAGAAGACATACTGATGCTTCAAAGTGACAGAGGTGGGCATCTATACAAAAGTAAGAAAGGTATAATGAAAATGTACCATACAAAGACCAGATAGACAATTAGAGCAGACTTTAATTCTTATTATAACGTGTTATTCTAGTTCATACTGTAGCACTTGTCATTTCAAACGGGAAGCGACATTGTACAAACAATCATTTTGAAGAATCATGCACCGATGCATCAGTGGCACAGCGCAAGTCTATCAGAATTCTTCTGGCCTGTCAGAATTGTACTGGAGTGTCAGAATGAATGCCCATCCCTTTGACAGCCCAGAACGTTAAGTGCTCACTGATGCAGAGTTGGTATGAGTGAAAAAACAGTAGAGAAACCTATAGGTGGGAGAACCTTCAGAGGGAGAAGAAAAGAGTGATATCGGTAAGATGGCTGTCAGTTAAATTTTTTTATTACCAATTTTGTGGGAAATAATTTTTCCCCCAGATTATTGATTGCTATTTTTAAATAGCAAGCTGTGTATTGATCATGAAATGTGATTAATGTATAAATGTTTCAAAGACCTCCTCCTTATATATAAGACCTTAAATGGGCTAGGATCATCCTACATTACTCAATCAATTGTCAGTTATGTACTCTCCAGAATGCTGCGGTCATCGGACACTGGTTCATTGAAAGTCTCCTGTAATAGCAATAAGAAAATTGGGGATGCAGCCTTCATTAATTATGCCCTAAAACTATGGAACACACTACCAACGGCAGTCAGAGAATCCAGCACAGTAAATACCTTTAAAAAAAAACTTAATAACGCATCTTTTTAAAATAGCTTTTAGCTAGCTTATTAGGCTTAATTGTCTGCCATTGTTTTGCTCTTAAATCAACTACTAACTTTATCTTATTCATTTTTCCATTTGAAATCTCCTTTCAGTTTGGGTATTTTATATTCCTTATTTTGTTGCTTTTAGGAAAAATTGTAGAATCCTTAATGCGATAGACCAACGTGTGTACTCTACTGATGTTATATATGTCATTTATGAGGGGCTCTTGGTAATTTACTCCCTGTAACTTTATTTAAAATGTTTTTTAATTCAGTTTTTTTGTGTATTTAATTTCTGTATTTTCTTGTGGGAAGCACAATTGTACATGTATTCCCTCTGTGTAAAGCACTTTGAGCTGCATTTCATGTATGAACAGTGCTATACAAATAAAGTGTATTATTATTTTTAAAAGCCAGAGCTTTGTTAATCTACCTGGACTTCATATTGTAATTGAACAGGTTGGATGTTTAATCTTCTGGATTCGTTGGTTGTGCCGTTCCCACACTCGCACTAATGTCTTAAGAACATCTTTGAGGCTCAGGCTACAGCCTGTGTTAGCTAGGGGAATGGAAATCAGCAGTAATGGATGTGGGCTCATAAAGGAAGCTGCACTTTTGACGTTAATGCTCTGTTTGGCACGGTCTAACACTGGAAGGGCTGAAACTAAAGGCAATGAATAAATTGCATGCTCTTCAGCAGGCGGACATTTTATTTTCTACGTTCTGTGTTTCTTCAGTGCAAGATGGGGCATGGCTCTCCTGGCCTTTTGCCTTGACTTTGATCCTGGCGCTGAGCTGAGGCAAGCAGCCAACAACAGTAGAGCCTGCACACACGTAGGCCTACATGACACACACCTGTAAGACTTGCAGATAACCTGTTCTGATCTGTGTTGTAGAGCCGGGTGAGATGAAACACTTTTCAGAAACCCCCGAGGTATATGGAATGGCCTCTTTGTAATCATTAGGAATTTTCCTAAATGTAATGGAGAGGGTAAACATAACCTACATGAAGCTTAAAAAACCTGAGTTTCTTCTGTGCTTGGTGAAAAACCTCCCGCTTTAAAGAAGTATGAGGCTTTATATGCATAGTCTGTAGACTAACCCCTGACATACTGTAGGTTTCCTTGAATAGCAGCTCGTTTGTGCTATATGTGGAATAAAGCCAAGCATGTGTCTCACCTTATCTTTTCTCTTTTTCTCACATGAACCAACAATAAGCACAAAAAATGTCATTCATAATTCATAAATGTGAAAGGCCCTTTTTTTGTCTACATTCGTTAATCATGTATTATGCTTATTCTTCAGAAGGCCTTTTCCAAATAAGTTCGAACAAAAGAGCAAGACCTTTCACATAACCAGCTGCATCATTTGCTCTCCTGAAATACCCATCATACCCACATCCAGAGTGGAACTGTGATTACTTATTTGGAAAATGCTTTGCATTCACTGCCAGTTGGTGTTCACTCATTTATCAGAAGGAATGGCACAAGTGAGGGATACCAATTGGAGCGGAATCACTTAGCATAGAAGCGGCGTACTCTAATCAGAACAAAAGCCTCTAATGATTACGTAGGTCTACAAGTTGTCACCTACGTTAACCCCAGAATCGAATCTGGCCCATGCAAAATTTGTCAACTCCCTCCCAAGAAATGTGAGAAATGCAGGAATAATGAAATAATGATGAATAAAATGTTTATATTGTTTTAACTAGAACATTTTCATAAATATGAAATGTGATAGTACAGGGAATCATATGCCCTATGACAGTGAGAGGAGTAGCATGTACAAGAAATATCCATAAGTCAGATGTGTGCATATAGTTAACATTTTTATTTAGGTAACATTTTATTATTTTTTTAAAATAATGTTTTATTTATTTGTATTTGTTTTCTTTGCACCCTATTTGGCAGCTACTGCATAACTAATCTCATTTGGAGGAGGTGAAACCACACAGTATGCCTCCGTGTCCAACACGTGTTTTCTCTCCTAGAGTTCTAAAAAAAAAATCACAATGTATGACCTTTGCAAAGAATTTGCAAAGATGATTAAGTTAATGCAATGAGTGGGGAATGCTTTGTATTACAAAGTACCAGTGCCAGAAAGAAATTGATCATAATGAAGTGAACTTCTCATTCTTGTCGTTCTCTCCTTGGTCATCACCGGCTTCGGCACGTACCCTATCCGGTTGTTGGCTAACAGGTAGTCCACATATTCAGGGCACGCAGAGGTGACCACCTGCCTTTGTCGGCTAGATAAAGGTCTCTGAGGACAGCCATCTATCAGGAAAGGTTAAAATGAGAAAAGTCACTTTCGTATTTTCATTAATAAGACAGAGTTGGTCATCAGGGGAGCTGGGACAAAGGAACATTGCTGCACTTAACACCCTCTGACCCCACAGAGTTTCTGTATGCCAATAGACCATAGATAGAAGATTATAGAATATTTGCAGTTATGCCACCTCCAGCCCAGTGTGTTATCCAGCTAAATGTCATTATGGCCCGATCCACTGAGCTCCACATCCCTATCTCCTAGGGGCTGTCTGTCTATACCGGGGGGTTCTAGGGGGACTCTGCCTTCCTACCCAAGAGAGCAAGGTGACTCCTTCTTCCTTGCCTCCAGGCCACATGTTAACTCAGCTTCTCTATCTGACTAAACCCAATTTCTTCCTCCACTGCCTCCAACTGCACCATCAGAATAGGGCCACAGTCGAGCCAGAGCATATTCCCAATGGCCAGATTTACATACATGCTTCTATACAGAAACCCACTCTCTCTGAGTGGTTGTGGCTGATTTCAGAGGCCTGTCCCTCTGCTCCTGCCATTCCTCTAAGCTGCTTTGCTGCCGTCCTCCTCTTTCCCAGATGTCTCCACGTTTTATTTTCATGCATAACACAGAACTTTGCAGGCGTGTGTGTATGAAGTTAATCCCACCGCTGTATTTCAATGGCCACTGTAACAGGAAAGAGATTGTAAGACAAACAGCAAAACAGGATGTAAGCCAATACGGGTTAACACTGTTTGCAGGTGCCACATTAGACAGAGACTTCTGGCCAGCAGCTTGGGAAAGTCCCAATTAACGGCAATGCATGTGTGAAGGTTTCAAAGTAGCCAATGCAGACGGACCTGCTTCTGTAACAATGGAAGGCCAGATCGCCACCACCCGCAGCCTTACAGTCTACACTGATTTCCTTAAGTTTGAACCGAGTAGGCCTGCGCAAATGGCACACACTGTGGGCTCGAGCTGGCAGCCATTATCTTTCTAGGTCATTACTGTACATTACTGTTGCTTTTAACAAGATCCTAATGGGCAAGATGAGGTCTCCATTAGTCAAAGAACTTTTCGGCTGCTCGCGTCTTGTAAAGGTACTTGCACTAGTTGTTTTCTGATGCACAGTCCTACTCTATGTCTAATTTAATTTCCAGAAGCTCGTACCTATTTGAAATGGTTAAGTAGGATCCTATGAGGCAAAATGAAATTTGATAGACTATAAAATGTAATGTGATTTGAGTGGAGCGGCTATCAATTTGGCGCAGCTCTTTGATGTCCCAATAGCTTTGAGCGCCCCATTTCTATGCGTGAATTGGAAAGGTCCACATAAAAATGGATTTCCTCTTCTATTTTTTCTCATGAAGGGGTGCAGTGTTCAGAGGGCTATCAGGCCCCACAGAGTGAACAGTAGGCTGTTGTAGGCTGCTGTAGAAAGGGAGGAGAGATTGACAGGATATGGTGATGGTCATGGGATCATCCATTTACATACATACACACACGCACACACACATACACACACACACGCAATGCACATGCACATAGCTAGCTATATGGGTGGCAGGCTCAGTCAAGACTATTTTCACAGCTGGGCCAGCATCTCTTAGCTTCCACAGATGTTCTGTTGAGGTTATGTTTGTATTTCGCGTGCTAAAGCTGCTGAAGAGTGTGTTATTTAATTATTTAGTTCTTACCTGGCCTTCACACCAATGAATGATACAACTCAATGATATGTATAATTAATTTTCAAATCCCTACTATGGTAATAACCATTGCCAATGTGTGTCACTCAATTAATTATCAATGAATCGATTAATTCAGTTTGAAGCTGCTTAGCAGGACTAAAGAAGACACGTTATATCTCAGACTTGGCCATTGATTTCCCTGAATAGCAGTGGGACATCAGACACTGTTATCTGAATGTGGGTGCATAGATATGTAGACTGTTGTTTTCAGCAAACTCTCAGGCCCTGACTTCTCCTCAATGGGATTTGAGTGCAAACAGGGAAGGCTGCGATATGAGCTTATAAAAGATTAGAGTTTAGTATATTTGATTGTTTCTCTTCTGCAGCCGTTCCAATGGGCCTGGCCAGTCTGAATTAGCCTCGGAGGGAGGGAGTGGAGGCGTGTGGAGAGGGGCCGTAGCTAATCCCAGGATATTGAGCAGGATTCCAAGGATGAAACTGGGCTCCTTTGCTTTCCAAAGTGTGACGGTGGGGAGCGCGGGGGACGGCCCAGGGTGGATTCTGGGCCGCCTCTCAGTCCTCTTTGTGAGGAGAGGCTTCACAGTTTACGGGCGCAGTGTCTCGGCTTCTCTGTCCACTGGAGTGAGTCTTTTTTAGTTTAACAGCCAGCCAGTGTAGACCACGAAGGATTAGGCCCACTGAGATAATCAGGATCAGTTCACAATATCCTGGGAGGGGGTCTTAGTTCATGTCCAGTGGAGTAGGGGAAGACACTGTCCTGCGTAACCGCTGGCTCTCCTGCCTCCCCACCCCCCAACCCACAGACACCTCTGGTTTACGCTTAGCCTCTCAAAAGAATCAGACAGCTTTCTGCAGTTATTACTTGAGTCTTGCGGCATAACGTTAAAGGTTGAAAAGAGCTGTTTTTAACAAAGACGCTTTTCTGAAACACACCCCACAACATTTCATCTTCAAAGATCCCCTCACTTCTTTCATGTGCGTATCATCATGAGGATCGGCACCACACAGTAGATGCCAGGTTCCCATGCGTAGGTGGAGGGGACGTCCTGCCATTGAATGACCTCTGAATGTAGCTTTTGTCTCGTCAACGTCGTCTGGAATGAATCCACCCTGAGAAAAGGCGCAAAGGACGCCATCTTTCAGCTATACACACATCTGCTTTTTACATTTATCGGTGCTCTTTTTTCATATAACATGCATGTCTCCAGTCAAACAACAGCTGGGGAAATGGGTGAAGCGGAACCAGGCGGTCGGAGCACTTCCACAATGAAGGGAACACGAACAGTAGCGGATGCCCAGGTGGTGCAGCCATTCCCCCCCCACACCCTCCAGTTACAGCAGCCTTCCTTGATACACACACGCAGCAAGACATTGCATGGAAAGAACACCTCCTTGTGTGTGCCTGCCCTCCATTGTATTACAGTTTGAATTGTCCACATTCTGGAAAACTCCTATATTTCACTGTTTATGTGTGTTTTTTAATCTATTTCAAGACTCCTTTTCATCACATCAGCTGCCCTGTATTTCCTGTGTCCCCTTCATTGGTGGCTGTCCATCTACAGTCGGGGCCTCTGCCGATGTGTCATCCCGTGCCGTTGCTAAGATACCCCCGCTAACAACCGCAAGTATGCGGTAAGCTGGTGAGCAACTTCAGCACGCGCACCGACCGAGCAGCTCACTGCACAATGGCCAACAAATAAGAGCTTTCATATTCCTCCACACCCCTCCTTGGGCCCCCATCCCGCACCACCACCACCCTCCCTGTGGGACAGTGGAGGGGTAGAATGGAGATTAGAGGAGAGGGGTGGTGTGGGGCAACAGACTGCTAGTCTGGTAGCAATGGGTTCTTATACTTTCTTTCCAAATGACGCTTTGTAACATACATTCTTTATTTGAATATATTTGTATTATTGAGCATCAGCCAAATACAGTAGGCCTACTTGATGTGATGTTGTACAGCATACTGGTCGTAATTAAGTGGCACCAATACATTTTAAAGGTGTAAGGATATTCCTTGATGTTCACTTTGCTTTTGCTTCATTTGAACCTTTTATCCCTTTATATCCCTCTCATTAGCGCAGGAATCGACCTAATTGCTAATAATTTGTGGATCAGCTGTGCATTGTCTTCTGCCAACCCGTACATGCACATGACTTAAAGAGGTAGGACCTATCTGGTGTGTGTTTTAATATGTTCAGTGTCAAGTCATGCAGGTGCAAAGCTAGAGCTACTTGTTGCTAATAACCCATTGTGCTCCAGGCTGCGCCCGGGCACCGCTATACACCAGATCTGCTGTTGTAATTTCCTAGCAGTATATGTACCCCGCGGGGCAGGTGTAACGGTATAAGCAGAAATGGCAGTGTGCTATTAGTCTTATGCTCTTTTGGCAGGCACTCTGTCTCAATAGAGCCCTCTGCAGTCAGACAGTGCAGCTTATGCAGCATGGAGAACAGGCTGTGTGCTCCCCGAACACACCACAGCTATTCCCTTTGCTCACAGGCCCAGACCCACTTATTGGCTGTGGAATGCACAAGAGTATTCGCTCAAACTTTGTAAATGCAGCCTATTTTCACGTCTTTTTCTCTTTTTTTTTCTTTCTCCCCCAACACCATCATGCTAACTTCCACTAGCACGATAAACAAGACAATACATGTCATTGTTTCTTCCCCTCATCAGATTTCATATCGCTGTATCAAATACTCCCTAAATAAAGCTCCTTTAATCAAACTTGCGAAGAGTGAGTTCTCTCTGGATTTGTACGTAGGCGGATCTAATATTGCATTTCCTTTCATATCCTTCACTGAAGGACTCTCCCTCTCCACAGTAGTGCTTATGTTATTATTTCATCTATAGCACTTGTCCCCGTTTCCCGCCCTTCCCTTCACAGCGGAGATGGCAGGGAGGGACGCGCTTAGCGGCATCTGCGCCACCACGCACAGCTGGCGCGATTTTTAGCAGCTCATCTGAGCGTGTCGATAATGGAACGATGAACGAGCTGGCTCGGACCATCCCTCATCTCCTGCATGTCGCAATTGATCACCAATTCAATTGCTAACTGCGGAAAATTGAATTTCTATCCCTAACATTGTTCGTTAAACACGGTGCCGATGGGACGGCCATCAAGATTAATGATAATGGGATGCTGAGATGGCTTCTGAGATGGCCTGTGAATTTGATTAGCTCCAGACGGCTGTGGAGCCGGAGAGCGGCTAGTCAGGCTCGTATGGAAGCACTTAATGAAAACCCCGCACGAGAGGTAATTGGGAACTGTTTGTCTGCCGGCACGCGTCTCAGCTTACCGCGTGCCGGCTACGTTTTAAGGCTGAATGTCTCTCTGTATATCTCTCTCTCCCTTGCACTTTCTCACTGAAGAACAAGCGCACACGCACGCATACGCGCGTTTTTCCTCTTGTTCCCTTTTCCGAATCGCACCATATTGCTCATTAAATGCAAAAAAGCAACAGCAGAAAGCTGCAGCATGCATCTATGAAAACAGTGTTATGCCTTGTTTGCTCTGAGGCCCAATAGGAGCTGCAGTTTGGAAATAGGTCTTATTTGGATATGTATATCATATGATATTTACAGTTGCCCTATAATTAGAAGTGGAGTTATTAATTGTGTTGTTGTCTCGGCAACGAGGCCAGGTGATGAATTTTCTATTGTATACGTTTTCATGCTCTAGCTGCAGGGGGCTATTGCAGCTAAATGAGTAAAACTGAAACACTGATGTTTCCACTAGAGACAGTGGGACTTCATCCACCTATCTCCTTCAGAGGACAATCTATTTCAGCAATCACTGCTATAAAACCTAAAATGTAATCTTGACTAGCAAGACGGCTCATAATATTGGTAATAATAATACAATAAGATAACTCTTTACACATCCCCCGGGGAAATTCAGGAATACTATCACAAAAAGGCAAGGAACACAGCACGGGCATAATACCATTGAGTGTTGAATATAAGGAATGCTATTCTACAATATCGTAGTGTTTTGGCTCTGGCTCACAGCCTGACGACGGCGTGAAGCATTCACCTATGTACAATAGTACATTACAATAGTTTATCTCGCCCGGAGAGGTTCGCCACATTACAGATGTGAGCTTGGAAGCTGCTCAATGAAATCCTGGCCTATTTCTCCCAGGTCTATTGAGCTGCTCCACTGGAGGAATTAGAGATTGAGGGTTTTGCTCAAGGGTACCTCGCAGGTAGCTGTTGAGGAATAGTAAGGGCATTGTTTGTTCACTTTTCTCCACAGTAATCTGGTATCTTTTTCTTTTGTGTAGCCTACTACAATGGGAGAGTGAAAATGTGTCATATTGTTCACACATTTATAAAGTGAAATAAACAAACAAAGATAGTGTAATATTCTACCTAAAGCTGTTCATTAATTACTTTTATTTTGAAAATAATTGTCCAGACACATAATTGTCCCTGACACTATGAAGTGAAGAGTTGTGACATTGAACGCACTGCACTCGTAGGTAAACCTGCTTGGCTACATGCCTCTTTGACCCCCGCTTTGTTACAGGACGGCATATTCTTTGGTTGGAGATTCATTGTCTTGTTTAATTACACCTCAGTGATTGGCTGTGGCCAAAGTCCCTGTTGCTTAATTTGTATCATTTACACACTGTCAAAGTCAACGCCTTTATTTTCAAGGATAAAAGCATCCTAAATAGGCGCTTAATGGACAGAGACAAGGCCACAGTCAGCACCTCTGAGGAGCATGTGTTTGATAACCAGCTTGCCTTGCTAGATGGTGTGTGTGTGCGTGCGTGCGCGCGCACTGGACGAATTGCAGTAATGCAGGGGGTGGAAGATGGGGGAAGCACTGACAATAAACACCTGAAGATAAATAGGCTTTCTTCTATGAGCCTTGCAGGAATCACTGACCGTGGCCTTCTCTTGGTGCGGCTGCCATCTTCTTCCCCTCCACAGCATCCAGGCCTTTGAATAGTCTCTACGCAATAATGTGTGCTTTGGATCACGCTACTCTAAGGGCAAAGCCCAAAGCCAGGGGATATGTGTCCCGGCAGCTTCTGAGAAATGTGTGCTGTGGTTCTGGAGATAACTGCCCATCCACAGTAACCAGGGCACATTTCCTGTTAAGCAGCTTTACACGCTGTGTGAATAAGGCATCCAGCACCCCCACTGAATGGAAACCTGCTCCATTCAGGGTGCAACAAGGCAGCCAAGGATAATTTAGTTGATGAGTATAACTCTGCATTTATTGTCTTTTCATTTGCCTATTTTAAATCCACCCCCCACCCCAATCGAAAAAGAAACCCCAGGTAATTAGCAACGTCAAATGAAAAACAGGCAGGACACAATCTTTAATTTTAAATTGACCAACAAAGGAATTCATGTTTATATACACACTGAATTACCTGACAATACTTTTTTGAAGTGTCAGGTTTTGACAGTGTATTTTGTGCTAATCCGTTTGCACTGTTTTATTAACAAGCAAACATAATGGCATCTTTTTGTGAGGTTAAACCGGCTTCTAATTAACAAAAGGTAAATTTGAAATGGGTATTAGTCATGAAAGGAAGCCCATTAATGGAGTATGTGAATAGAATGGAAGGAATAAAGCATGTGGTCGTCGCTGCTGGATAAAGGTTAATGACTGTAATAGCAGGGGTATCTTCTCTAACTGTGCCCTGGGCCCTGATCCTTGGGGTCCTTCTCTTTGTTGGACCTCTGTTCAGCATAAATCAGTTTAATTTCCAAACACCCAACTAGCTCAGATGCTATAATCCTGGTGTTAATTACATTGCTTAATTATTAAATAATATGGTTGTGCAGGCTGCAGCTTTGTTAGTTATTCAAGTGCAATAGTCAATCATAAAGACCCTGAGGCTGCTACAGTTTTTCTTAATGTATACATATATGCTCCTGAATGTCCTGTGTTCACTGTATAGCAAGTAAATACTAGTCAAAATTATGTTGGACCAAAAACAATGTTAGTTTGATTTAATGAACCATAAAGACTTTATTTAATAAGCTCCATAAATACGAATATGGCAGTAGGCTGTTTGAATTTATGCTAATTTATTCTGTGAAGTAAATGTAAAGAAAATAAACAATAGCACATTATTCTGCACATTTAGATTTTTGCACAATTATTACATTTCCTTTTAAGTCACAAACAACTCCAAGTTATTATTTTGCACGTACTAGACACACCCCAGTTTATCTTCTGTCTGTAAACTAGGGTTATATCTTATTTAGTCAATAAAGTGCTTATGTTGTCTACTCTATAGTTCTACTCAATTATACTATACTGTAGTTCTACTTAAATAAACATGTTGACATACACAATTCACATAGCAGTTTCTTGTCACTTCAGATGTAATTGTCAAAGGGGATGTGCTCATTAAATTCATTTCAACAATCAATATGTTTTGTTTGGCATTGAAATTATACGTAAAAATCACCAGTGATTTACTGGCAGATTACTGTAATTTATGCCCAAACTACTGTAGAGCACCCCAGAAAACACTTGATGAGACAATATGTAATAAATAAGGATAACAAATACAGTATTTGTTTTATTTTTAACAATTCAATACATTTTTAATTGTGTATAAGTATTATTGATTTTATGGCCCTTCACAGTACCATACTGCCATGGTATATGGCCGCATGGTACTGTATGGATGGGAAACCTTTATATCTTTTGTAAAATAACTACTATTATAACTATTTATTATTAATTTAAATGATTAAACATTGTAAGTGTTGCTATTCACACACACATTCATACACCAATGGAGATTGCTGACCAACCACCAGGAGCAGTTAGGGGGGTATCTTGCTCATGGTGGTCAACACCAGGGGTCAAACACATGACCTTCCAGCTGGGAGCCCAACACCCAGACCATTAGACCATCCTGCCCCCCGGAATGGCAAGAAGAGAAATGGTTGTTACAGTGGCAAATTGAAGTAAGACCAGGATGAGATAACAACAGATAATACAGGACAGAAGTATGCATAAAAACACGTACAGATATACAGCATCTGCAAAGGTTGCTACTCTAGCATTAACACGTAGCCTAATGTGGGCCGCTATACAGTGCAATTACAAGATATAAAGTCACTGAATATAAAGTGGATGGTGAGAAGTAGATACCAATGTGGCTGAGTACAGTGCAGCAAAATGTATGCTATTAGTCAATATGATATATGTAAACATATGTAAGGTTTATAGAGTATGACATGATATACTTGAAGAATACAAATATACTGTAGTAATAGTATATAATCCTAATATAATACAAGTACGTTATAGTTAATTTATAAAAAACTTAATGCTAGAATATGTCATATTTTGGTAATGTTGTTTAGAATAAGAATATATAGTGTTAAAAAGACTATAGATATACACTACAGTAACTGTTGTTTTACCTAATTATGTATTCTGGGCGCACCATCTCATGGTGAGTAAGCAGTAGCTCTTCTATCAAGCATGCCATCAGGCTCAGATATTTTAAGATATTTTCCTTTTCAATGAGCACACCACGTCCATAGCAGCTGGCATAAGATATTCCTGCCCATCCAAATAATCCCCTGATGATAGATTCATTCCCTGATGGTATTTTTCACATTTTTGTCGCGTTTCACCTCATCTACTCTCTTTTTTGGGGTCTTAATCCAAATACATTTTTGATGTATGTGACATGTGAATAGCACTTGGTCTAACTGCATGAGCTAGTTTAATTAAATTAAATTACATACAATTGTATCAACAACTTCTACAAATTCAACAATGTCAATACCCATATATCAAAAATAATAGTTGTATATTCTAGTCTACTTTATAAGAACAAAATGTTTTTTATATGTTAGAGTATTTGAGAAATGGAGAACAAATTCAAAACAAACAAAAATTAGCATTTGTGAGCAATGCTTACTCGAGTCAACAAGGTACGAGCGCATAACTCCCCAAACTATACCACATACAGTACATACTGTATGTTGATATTCATTTAAGCCACTAGTCCTACCATGAACACCTGTAAAGCTTTGTCCTGAATCTTGTCTCATCTCTCTTTCCGGCTGGCCTAGATGCTCATGTTGGGGCCAGACACACATTCACCCATGATATGTGGTCAGCAGGGAGTTCCTGACTTGTGCAGGAGAACACACTCATAATCTCCAAGTCCCCAGGCTAATACCACTGGGGTTTCACTTGCATTTTGGCCCACCTCCTCATCAACCCCATTACAACCAAAAATAGACTGCATAATTCATCCTAGCCAATCCAGCAAGAATGTAAATACAGAACAGAAGTTGCTTGTTCTGCACATCTCTGAGGGCCTCTTTGGGAAGGGAGCCTGCTTGAAGCTGATCCTGCTATAGGTTTGACCCTGGGCATTTATTCTGTACTCTATTTTCTGAAGCAACAGTGCACGGCAGTGCCCCACAGCCCCATCTCTACTCTTATCTCACTCTGGCAGACACTTGGTCTCCAATAGTCTGGATATGAACCTGGGTCTGTGCTCCTTTTGCCCAGCTACTGCGCTCTCATCGGCACAGCCATCTCTTCCTCCATTGCCTCTGAAACTAATTGACTTTAATTTGCCTTTTTTGTAATCCTCCATTGTAGTGTACTTTCTGAATTCGTCAGTTGTGGCAAGTGTCAATTAAATAGGCATCAGCCAATAAAATTCCTGCGCAACTGATGTTAATTAATATCGGGGGTTTATGATGCGTGCTACAGGTCCCGGCATGGCCGTTAGCGCTTGATAACCATTTAGCAATACCGTTCAGACGCCATTCTGGAGGCTGACGCTAATGAAGCATGTCGGCTAAAATGAAGCCAGACTGTGAAATGGTCTCATCAGGTACATTATCTTAACACAATCAGAGCATTAGCACTTTCCTTTGGTCACAGCCCCACTGCCGTCTTGAAATGATGGCCGAAAAATTGAGGAAAAAAAAACACAACTGGGGGGCAGTTATGTTAGTGAGCGCAGCGAAACAGAAACTTGGGCAGGCAGAGAGCAGGATGTGTCTTTTCATTTTAGCGCATTATTTATTCATTTAGTTTCCTTATTCAACCTTCATCAATGCTATTTAAATTATGCTGTGTCATGTCATGCAATGTACAGTACAGTACAAAACATTTCTCACTGCATACACTAACTGGATTACACTTGCTTTTAGCGGCATAAGCAGGTACTGTACATTTCACCAGTCTCTCCTGTTGCACCAAACTCCCGTTCTTCGCTCCACCCTGCCATGAATGCATATGTATGAGTAACAAACAGACACAGCAGACACAATGTGGTTTTAGCCATGATTATGGGCGCACAACAGGCGTTAGCACATCCGCCTCTGAGATTGTACAGGGTCTTAATGAAGCTAATGCAGTGATGAATATGTTTTGTACTGATGGTACCATTGCATGACATAACACAGCATACCTTGAATAACATGTATAAAAGTTTATTAAGGAAATTAAATGATGCGCCCCCCATGAATACATATATAACTAGGGACTTTACTGTTGCCACATGGATAAATTCAACGTTGAAAAGAACGGTGGTTTTTCACCTCCTTGATACATTCTAGTCATTCAGATAAGCTTTCCACCATTTACATTTCACATGGTTTTCTACTTTCAGCTATGACTTGAGGAATTGAGGAATTGTCAGTCACAAAGTAAAATGTATATTACTGAGGTTAAACTCCCTACCCTGCGCTGGGTGTCTACAGCCGTATATATTTTTGCTATATCTCTTAATATGCAGTAGTGGAATGATATTGACATTTCCCTTTAGCAAAATAAACAGGCTGTAGTATAACAATCATGTAAAAGAGGGCTGACTGATGAATAATTCCTGTTTGATGGGAACAACAAATGGTGGTCGAAATCCTTTCTTCAACATACACCAAACGGTCTCATTTACAAGTCATCAATACCTGTTCTACACATCACTGCTCAAATTGTATCTGTTACCATCACTGCTTTCTGTCAAACACATTAGCAGTTGGCAAATCAGTGCTTTGCTTTTGTTTGTTTACCAAGACCACATTGAACACCTGGCTAATTGTCCACAAAAGTATTTCTTACAGAAATGCCTTTACATTGACTCAAATTGGAACACGTGCTTCAAGTAATCCCAACATTAAAAGCTTATTATTGATAGCTGCAATTATTAATTTTGCTGATGGTTCTAGAAAGTATTTCAGTTCTGTTTTTTGGGTATATGGTAATTCATTTCAAGTTAGAATTTCACATTATTATAAACGGATTGCTGGGGCTTTTCTGATATTCACATTATATAAATATTAGGCTAGAACAGCTGTCATTAGCTCACAATGTAACACACAGTAATGCTAATAATCACAGCGTGTCTCTATTGACTATAGGAAGATACATTTTATTCTAAAATTTCAAATTGTGATCTAAATTGACAAATTTAGATGTCTGGTGTATGCTGGTATATTTGAGGTTTTTTAACTTGTATCACACTGTGTTCAAATCCTCAATACGATTTCACAGCTTTATTTGAAAGCCCTCAGCAGCCCCATCTCTTTAATGGGTGCCAAGTTTGTGTTTGTTTGCACTTTGTTCTTTCCTTGTTCTGGTTTCCATGTCTATTCTCAACCTGTTAACATCTGTTGTCATCCTCTCACCCCAGCTGAGTGTGTCCTCACTTGCGTGTTTCAGTGAACAAAGCTTTATCTTTAAAGACACGCACGCACGCACGCACGCACGCACACGCAGGTCCTTAATAGGTAGCACACCCCACTCTTTGTCAGGCAAAGGTTGCAGCACTAAGTTGTCTCTGTGTTAATCAGCCCCCCTTCCCCCCCCAATTCTCTCTTTCTATCTGTCGGCTTCCTCTCCAGTTCTTATCTTCCGTATCTCAGTTTATCTCTCTCTCCCAAGGCTGTGGTGCCACCATGTCCGGGCTACAGCATTCCAAACACTTCTTTTCTGTACCAGTCAGCTCTCGTGATATGAAACAAAATGGTCCCCTCGCGGTTCATATGCCCTCCACGTCGCATCCATTTAACAGCAAAGAGTTATCCGGTATAGAATCTGCTAATTGCTCTCTCTTAATGAAAGGCATCCAATGAAGCCCACTCACTTGGTAGACTCTCTAATCAATACTGCAGCCATTTATTCTGCTGATTGGCAGTCACACGCGTTGCTCTACTCTGTGCCTTGGAATATTGATGCATAGTCACAGTCCTTATTGCCTGTGGATCTATTTAGGTTTGAGAGAGATAGAAAAGCCTTTAAAATACTTTAAAACTTTATATAAGAGATGCATGCAGGTGGGTTTATCATTGATGCATGAGGCATATGCTAGTCCATATGTTTAAGGACGTATGCATCTAATACATGCAATCCCTATATTTCCTTTTGATTTACAGTCTCCCGGCATCTGGAGATGTTGTCCTGTCGTTTTAGGTTTGTGTGTTTCTACTTTAAAAGCGATCCGCATTTCCGAGCACCAATGTCACTGAGATAAATTACCGTACATTTAATGCCTTTATTGATTGAGGTGATTCTCAGTCTGAAATGCATTTGGACACAGTGGTGCTGTTCACCTTCACAGTGTGGAGCATGATGTCTGTACCGTCCTAGTATGGACACGGTGCACCTTTTGTGCCTATATGCGGATGTGAAACAATTGCATTATGTGGTGCGGTATCCGCACTAAATGCTTCAATTAATCATTCTCAGCCAAGATTTGAATTTCTCATGTTCATCTTTCTTTTTTTTTTTTGTATCACCAACTTTATATTCAAGTCACGCTGTATGAAATGCACCCTCAAATGGTCAATGAAATGACAAATTTCCCAAAGCTGGGAATCCAGTGCTGCTAATAGATCTTCCCCGCTCCGTCAAATGCAGCGTAAAACTGCTGAAATGAACTGTACCTCAGGAAACAGGCTGGCGAGGAAGCCACATATTTGCTGCTATTTTACTCTATTAAATATTCATAACATTGACCAGAGTCAACTGGGGCCGTGTGTTTCTCAGCTTCCGGCCATTCTGGTCAGCTCTGTGGTGACAGAAGGGGGAGGGGGGGGGAGGGGGGGGGGGGATGGCAAGGGTGCTTTGTGTACTAAGGGAGTCGATGGGGACAGCTCATTGCTGTGCGGGGCCGCTTGGTGCGCTTGGCATTAAACCCACCGTCCCCCCAACCCTGAGACCCTCACAGCCGGCCAGAGCCACTCTGTCGTCGTGGGAGTCATTAAAATGCTGCACAGTAAAGATGCTAGCTCTGGGCTGTAGCGTGCACACGCGCATGCGCACACACACGTGTATATATAGTCCTGTCTGACCCACTGCCAGGATTGTGTTTGGTCACCTCAGGGAACACATAACCAATGATCACCTCTAGTGATGGATGGACAGATATCACTATCTTTCTCCTTGTGTGTTATCTAATAATGGTGTGGCCATGCTTTCTAATGTGAGACATTACCTACACCCAGCTAAGTGAATTTCCCCAAAAACCATGACCATCTGGCTCGTGTTGACGATTTGCATTTGAATTTGCATAGCGGTTATTGCATAGTTTTTCTTTCTCTGGCAGTGACAACATCGTTCTCAGAAGATCCAAATGATTTGTTCTCATTGTTGCATCTAATTTATGCTCGGCCCATAAGGCCCACTATTCATTTGATGCCATACAAGGAAAACGAGAACAAAAAGAGGTCAGTTATTTATCCTGGACCCCACTGATGTCCTGGCAGTGGGACAATAGAGGTGAGCGATGCTAAATGAATTCTGTTGTGCTGTGCGCCATCCTTGGCTTTCGACATGATTTGATTAGTGACCTGGGTGCTATGAATGCGTGGGACCTCTTCATTCATGATGACCGTGCGTCCTAGGGTGAGGGTCCACGTATCAAGGATCAGCCCCCTCGCATCCCGACCCTGCCCCCACTTGTCGCACAACTAGGCGATGTTATGATTAATGACTGAGTTACGTGGAGCCATTGTCAACTTCTGGTGACTCTACACAAAAACCGCCGCCCTTGTCACATTAGCACCGGTCGGGGAGCATTTTGGCTCACGTGTGTGCATGTTCAGTGCAGGCACAGTACACAGGGACTGTCCTGTAAGTTTTGTTCTGAAGCCTAGCATGGTCTTAGACAAGGAACACACAATACGTTCACTTAGCAAAGACAATTATAAACAGAGCTTGATTGTCCACCTTATTAGGGCATTATGAAAATAGCATATTACAGGGACGGAATAGAGGAGATAAGAGCATTCCTTCTTGATAAGAGTTGTGGTATACTTGTGGCTCTAGAGGCACTAATTGATACATTATACAACTCTATTTTTTAAATCGATTTGCATGGCTGCCTCAGTGTGTCAGTTTGTGGTTGACCTCTGAACTTCAAAGTCCTGTTGAGACTTTCGCCTGTATAGGTTCATCGCCTGATTTCATTAGCACACTATTAACATCGGTGTGTATCTTCTTCCTTATCTCCCTGGCTAATAGTAATAATCATATAGCATGTTATTAGAAAATGAAAGATAGGTCTGCCAGCGTTCTTTTCAGTGTTTGCTGATATTGAGACCATATTCTTCTTTCTTTTACCCAAGTTTGTGTTTAAATGAAATGTTTGCATATTTAAGGAGATTAATAATTAGTAGGCTTTAAAACTTAAATTAAAAATGTATTTACATTTGACTCCTCCTGAGTTTTAATTTGTGTCCTGCTCAGAGACTTTGGTTGGTATTACTAGAGAAGCGTACCAGTCTTTGAGAAATTTGTTTGAAATTATTTTTTCCAACTATTATCAGAAAGGTAAAAAAAAATGTGCATCTGCATAACTATACAGGTGTGTTCTCACACACCATTTGATAGGTGTGAATACCGTACGCATTTTGCATTCATACAAGTTGTGTAATTCTAATCATCTAAATATATTCTTAGAGCTCCGGAAAGCTTTCTTTCCTTTGTTTAAAGTGTGAATTGTCCCATACAGTAGCTGTCTAGCATACCACCGTACCTACGTGCAATCTTGTTTTCACCAAAGCTATCACCTTTAAACAGAGTCACTGTTAATGACATCTGTGACTAGGGTGCAAACCATAGCACTCTGCCCCGGTTGCAGCAGTTCTACCAGCTAACAACCCTTGAGCGCAGCTGTGTTGTCTTTCACAAAATCCCCTAGACGTCAGTATTTTTTTTTCCCCTCACTGTGATTGCTTTTCTGCAATCCATGAACCTAGGATAGGATGATGCCCTGGAATTTGACATCTCTGTATGAGAGTTGGCAGGTACTATTTACAGGTGTCTGCAGCAGTCTGCCCAACACTGCTGTAGATCTCTGTAGTAGGTTATTGCTGTGCGCTCCTGTGTAATGTCTCATTTTGTATCGGATGACTTATAATTGCTTCAGTGATTTCTCCAGAACAAAGGGACATTATTGAAGGTTTCTGAAAATAAATGGAATAAACAGAGAGACTGTAACATGGGCAGATGTTGGTTTAAGCCGTGTCCGTACACTCATCTCTGTGAAGGCCTGAGCAGATTTTTAAGCAGCAGAGGGTTTAGGATTACAGTGGTTTAGGTTCTTTGACCTCACTCTCCATTCAAGACAGTGAATCCATGAAATGCACTCTTCTTTGACTAATTCAAAACTAGAATTATCTCTGCTTATCCCTCCTTTAACCACAATTTGTTAACCACGATCTCTTTATTCGGATTCTCAAATCATTCTTGGTGTTTTTTTGCATGCCGTTTTGCCTCCGGCACTCTCATTCTGCAAGGAAATGAGTTGCAGTAGCAGATTCCTCTCACATAGAAATTTCATCGATGGTGTGGCAAACTGTCACCAGCCCCCACCGCAGTTACGACAGGTTTTAATTAAATCCCCCATTCTACCCAGCATTGGCTCCTCCCCGATACTTTAACTCCTTCACTCTTGCTATTTATTTGTCTGTGTGTGTGTGTGTGTGTGTGTGTGTGTATGACCTATTATGTCATACAGTATGTGTGCGTGGTGTATCTCTTAAGTGTAGGCTCTCAGTGCACTTGAGTGCTATGTGCATAACACTCACGTTGTCACTGCGCTTACAGGCAGGAAATAGCCATCTAGCTGCTGTCTACATGTCGTCAATATCTCCGACGTAAGCCAACTGGCAAGTCTTGTCTCTCGGAGGTCGGTAACTTGGTGTGCAACTCTGCAGGTACCCCAGCTCTTCATGAATGGGTAATAACCCCCTTTGCAAAGGGGTGCATCAACGAATGTGTTGGTGGACGATGCTTGAGGCGGTGCCTGCGAACAATGACCTTCAAGTGTCTGAGATCTTCTTGCGGTGGAGCTGCATCTGGCAAGCTGCATTTTACAACCCTACGCGCATTGTGAGGTTCCAGGCAGAAGAGTCAGCTTGTCGGTCCTGTCTGGGGGGTGTGGGGAGTGGCCGCGTCACACCTCTGACACCCGCCGTAAAGTCAGAGCTGTATGTCGCTCCTTATGAGCCCTAGGTCGGGGGGAAAAAGACATGGCTGTAATTGATCTAGTTTACAGCAGCCCACAGCGCTGCTGGATGGTCAACGAGGAACATTTCCTGTCATTACAGATGAGCTGATAACGCTTTGTTGCCATGTTTCTCCACGAATAACACACACCCCACCTCCTCCTGTTGGAAAGCAAAGTGAATAGGACAGCTGCAGGCAAACACTGCAGATACTGACCTTGGCTCGCTGTTCAGCATGACTTGGCTGTTGCAGACATTAGGTTAGCAAAGTGGGCTAAACTTGCATGTGATTAAGCTGTCAACATCGGATATAATGAGCTGCAATATAATGAGCTGCACACGACGGCATGCAAATTCTAAACTGGCATTTAAAGCTAGCTTAACGCAAATGAGAGGAGAGAAGAGATCAAATGAATGTTCCAGCCTCTCACTTCAAAATGGCTTCTCTTTAGAGGGCAATGGACGTACTGTACTGGACCTCTCTGAGCCTTTATGAATGAAATAATGATTCCCCTGTATCAGACAAATGTGGTTGAGGGTCGATTAAGTTCTGAGGGGGACGCCGTGTTGATCTCATAAAGGGCATCAGGAGATGTATGGCCTCTTCCAAGATCATTTAAACCACTTAATGGAAGACAGGAATTAATGACTGCCATAGCGGAGAGTCAATTATATAGATATTTTCATAACATATTGTGTATAATTCATTGTGCAATGGCACAAACACCACTCAGCGCCTCTACTTGAGTTTTTCCTTATGGCCTAATTCAAAGACCATCATCAACTGTGTTTTCGTGGAGAGTCAGCATCCGTCCATGCACTGTGATATAGATGCCTTTACGCCGCGCCCCAATGCAGGGTGGCACGGCCTTGATGGCGGCCGCCCGCCCTTGTTAATTTGTATTATCATCAGGTAATTTAAAGCTGCAATGAATGTATGTGCATGCACTCTGTGCTCTCAGGCAAAAAATTGGATTCATTAAGAAGACTGTGAGCTGGTTAAGTTTTTTTGGGCCCTGCGGTTTCAGGTCACCGACTGATGTTGAGGGATGGAAAGGGTCCGGGCCCCGGAGTCCCAGTGGGCTGGCGGGGGGTGGTGGGGGGTTGTTTGGCGGGGGCGGTCAGAGATGGACGGCAGCGAACAACACCCACACGCATGGCAGCACATCGCTCGCTGTGATGCATCTCCCACCGGACGGGTTGTCTTCACCCCCGCCTTGTGTTGTGCTGCGACAGCACTCTCCCCCTGTGATGGAGGACGACAAAGTCGCCGCATGATCAGGACAATGGAGAGGCCATTTATGCTCGTGTGCACAACACCAGTGTGGTGATTGCCATTTTGTCTCACGAAGACATATGGATCCAAATTAATACACTCAACCCCCCCCCCGTGCGCGCACACATACACACACACACACACACACACACACCTTCCTTCACCCTGCCATACTCGCACACAAACACAAATCTCTAAAACAAAGCCAATTCTGTTGGATAACATGAGGGTTTTATTTGTCAGATAAGACCCTGAATGATCTGTTGCTTTATTTTACGGTGTTGCCCTCGGTGCGAAAGAATAGATCTTGTAGGTGGGAATGCTAGAAACCGTTGCCTGAATACATATATGTTTTGGAGGCATATCAGAGCATTAAATAAAATGCTACTCACGTCATACGTGTGTGAGAGTTAAACAAAATGATCCTTGTCTAAATTCTCCTTCGCATCGCTTTCATTCTGCTTTCCCACTTTTCCGAGCGCCTCGTTCACATGCATGTAGACAAGCGTGAGCATTTCCGAGCTCCCTGGCAGGGGAGCAGACGGTGTGGGAGGCCCAGGGCTTTAGCTCCTGACCTCAGCAGTACTCAGCATTTAGAAGCCATTAAATAAGAGGCCCGTTTGATGTGCAAGATGTGTGGGACGGGAGGCAAGAAGGAGGGGAAGGCAAGCGCCTCCTCAAGAGACAGATTTTTATTTTGGTTTACAAAGTAGAGAGTCGCTTGAAGCCATAATGGCCTAAATAAACTCTTAAAATATTTGCAGATGACGCTCATGCTTTTGTTTGGGGATAGTTATGCATCAAGCAGCTTTTTTATTCTCCACTTAGCCTAACTATTTCTGAGGAAAACAGTCACTGTGCCCGGTTGTTTTTATTTTGCCGCACTCCCCTGTCGATTGGAATACAATTTAGCATTGCATTAAATCGGTTGTGACTAGACTCTTAAGTTTGTCTGAGCATTCATAATGGCACACTGCTGCACTGATTTGCATCTAGGATAGCTCTGTGTGCGTGTGGTTGTGTCACACCGAAGCCCCTTTCTCCCCTGATTTTAAGAAGCTACATTAGTGTGACGTGCCTAATGAAGTTGATTAAGCATCTCTCTAAGACGCTTCACATCCAAACACAAAGTCAAATGGGCCCTCTGTGTTGGCTCAGTCTCATTGCTGTGAGCACTTTTGCAGTTCAGAAGACAATTGAGGCATTAGTGCTTCATCTAACCTTTTCATTCTTGTGGATTTTGACATATTTTTATGGCCATTATGAGAATGTCTCTCCCAAGCAGATCATGCCTACAAATGACAGGCTGGCCAGGTCGCTATTAGATGGCACAGTGTGAGCATGACATTTTTCACCTCTTGGGCTCCTTGGACTGAATCTGACCTGACCTCGCTGACCTCAGATCAGTCATAAGTTCACACAGGCTTTTCGTGTAGTTTTTTTCCGATTCTGCTAATGGTGTTGATGGAGCGAAGGAACGTTGGTCAGCTACTGGTCACAATGAGGTCACGCTGGGGAGCTTTGATACCGCATCCATAGGCATGCAAATGTGGCCGGTTAGCTGACCAATACATTACAAAAGGTCTTAGCGGCCATCAGGGGCAGGACAGTGCAGCTGCCCACAGTTTTAATCATCTACGTGAAAAGAGAAATGTGATTAGGCCACATGTTTGTCACACCGGAGAAAAATGCATGCGGCGCCTTGTGTTGCCTGGTGACTTCTGACCTCACAGAGAGTTATTAAGCCATTGTTTCGAGGAAAAGATGCATTAGGAGCCGTGAACGATGAGTGAGGTCGCACAGGGTCATTGACAGTCTGGTTCATTAATTTAGCTTCGTGGTGAGGGCTGCTCTGTTTAGTGTGCGATTGTAAGAGGTACTCATTTGTTTTCTTTAGCAGAATGCAACCACATTCTTCACAACAATAGTATGTGTTTCTTTTTTGTTTTGCACAATAGGATACAATACAATACGAGTGATGGAATCATTTGAGCTTGAAGATTTATGGTGATCACGATAACAACATTCCATCATCAGGGTAATTTACTTAAACAAGATAGCCCATCAATAATACATACTTTTTGTGCTAATGCTAGCTTAAAAGGTTCCAGTCCTCACTAATGAAATTGCAGTGACCTCATCAGCCTAAAGAAAGAAAGAAAGGAAGAATGGAAGAAAGGGGAAAAAGTAACCCTTGTGTGATTGGAATAGGTTCTTCCAATCACTAGACATATGGACCCCGTGCTCAAGCAGTACAGCCCGTCTCAATTTTTCAGCAACACTAAAGGCACACATTCATCAGTGTGAGCTAGGAGTTGATGCGGTGAAACCAGCTGAGATCATTACATACAGATTTTCAGCTAGGCTGACTCTAAGAATGAGGGCTCTCTGAGGTTTTTTTTATCAGCGTTTTAATTTACTAAAAGAATAAAAGATAGCTGTGCTTATTTTTCATTGTGTGTTTTTTTTTTTGTTTGGTGTGAGAACACCTCTCAAAGTGTTATTATTAACAGCTCTATAAATACTAGCCACGGCTGCCTTTTTGCTATGGAGAAAGATGTACTACATCTGAATATTGCAATTGTTTTCCCATTCCAATTGTCTTGTGTTTAATTGCCAGCATGCAGTACTATATTTTCTTTGAGGTCAAACAGTACAAAACAATATAATATATTGACAGCATTTTTTGATGTGGAACTGAACTGAGGGGGTTCACTATTTAAAAAATGGACTGCCTGTTTCCATGTTGAAATTATATATTTAGTTGGTGTGTACTTAAGGTTTGATCTCTTTTGCTCTAATTAATGCTTTCACTGTTAAGAGCTTATGGGTGTATGAGTGTGGGTACATGATAAGGGTTTTTCAAATGCATGTGTTTCAGTGCTTATGCTTTAATATGTGAGCACAATATATGACGCTTTAAAAAAAAAACTGTGTACGACCTTGAATATGTTGAATTTATATTAGCTATCACGCAGGGTTCTTTGATGGTTTTTCATAAAAAGGTCTAGTAGGCTTTATTTTAAGTGTTTTTTCTTGCACACCTATTTGTGGACTATAGCCCGAGTGAGCTGCAACCTTGTTATTAAACACACTGCCCCGGAGCACCGTATATACTCCGTCCTCTGCAGTGACTGGCATCCCTACCAGTGTCTGCCTGTGCCACCCTCCATATGGCGGCTTGTCATTAGGTTTCTGTTGCCCTGGTGCCCGGGAGCCTCATCAAACCCCAGAGTCCAATCTCTCCACAGGCCTAATTCTGCTCCGCGGTGATACTTCCGTCTCTGGCCAATTGGATAAGTCACACATGGCTTCACCACACGAAAGAGCAACAGCGGCCTCCAGCAGATGTTACTCTAGACTGCCCGTGGCGTGGAACACTGGGGTTCCAGAGCAATATCTACTACGTCTGCGCAGAGGAGAAATGCATATCTATTTAATCCCTGAGGTTTTAGGTCCCTTATCTAGGTAGTTATCATCACATCTGAATTTATAAAATAGGTGTCTTATAAGCATACTTTTATCATCTTTACATTTTACAGGATATAAATAAATCCAATCCAAGGATATAAAAAAAATATATCTTACATGTGGATACATATCTTAAAGATAACACAGATAAGATGAAATAATGTAGCACACTACATTAGTAATAGAATAGCCTTAGAAAATGAAAATATAGAATTGGTTAGAGTGGGTTTTGTTGATAAAAAAAAAAGCAATGTGTAATTTTTATCCACTTTTATTCTGCAATATGACCAATATTTTCATATTCAAGTGTGTATGAAAAAAAGTCACTGGTTTCTTAAAAAGCTAAATACAATAAGCATTGGATCAAGGCACATACAAGACTGGCCAAAGGGCATACAATGCACTTTGGTTTTCAATTGTAAAGAACAGTTAACTTCAAATCGTGGCAACATAAAGGTTTGTTCAATTGAAAAAATAATACAAAGTAATACTCAAAAACAAGGAATTGCTGACACTGTTGGATTTTTAATGAAAGCCAACATGTATTTTTTTTTGTTGGCCTGGAGTCTAGAATGACGTATGGTACATGGTACTGAAGAATGCCACCATTGTATGTTGGCCTTTGTTGGCTTGTACAAATAGATAGTGGGGGGTCCTCCGTGTCAGCCTGTCCAGTCTGCTCATATTTGAGGAACCAGTGCGCTCCTAAAGGTTGTGTGCTTTTTTTTTTCCTGCCCTGTGCTGTGGCCTACAAGCAGCAACACAGGAACCCTGCTTGGGTCGCTGTGCTGTGTTTCTGCTTCTCGCAAGCAGATAAGTAACAATTCACACACTGAGCAAAGCGGAGAAATAAAGCCCGTCACCTTAACCTTCCTCGTTCCTGCTCAAGCCCAGGTGAACATCAGAGTTGGCCAGGGTCTCTGGCTCACCGGGACAGCTGCTGCCTGCTTGTACCTTGTAGGACGGCAACACGCCTGCTTTGACTATAGCTTGATCTGATGTGACTTAGTTTATGTCATTTCATTTTTTTTGCATTTTTGTTTTTCCGACAGCCACAAAGTTAAAAGAATGACCTGTGCTTATACTACAAGGTTTTCTAAAGTCTGATTGTTCAACACAGCAATGAAAACCCACTTTCACAGTTGACAAGTCATCAAATCTCAGTAAAACACAGAGTTTCTTTTTAGTTGGTCGGCAAAGGAAGTACAGTACAAATTTCTACAAATCCCTAAAATATAGAATTGCAGTTACAATACCCACAGATGGATCAGTAATGGCCTGCAATTGGAACGTTCTTCATCTTCATAAAATGTCCTTAAATATAAATTATATGGCAAATGTACAGAACATTGCTTCTTAGTCTTATAGATCCAGTGTTTTGTAAAAGTCTATCCACTCTGTCTAAGTGACGCACTCATCATGAATGTCCGCGCACAATATCATGAATGGGAATGGTCAGAATCTGGTATTCCACTGTCTCTGTAGCTCCTGTTGCTAATACTGTTCTCACTGTGTGGGCTTTTGTACAAACTCAGGCCATTCGGTGGGAAAATTGTGTGTATCACAAACTCCTCCTTGGAAACAGGCAGGTGGTTTATGGGTATCATTTGAAATGAAGTCTCTCGTATTTCTAGGATGGAGTTGTCTTTCTTGGTGCCGGCCTCAGCGTAGTCATCCTTCCTCCGGCGACCTTTGTTGTAGGTGCAGTTTCTGGAAAAGAGTGAGCCGTTCCTGTGGACATACCAGCACACCAACGCCAACAGGATTATTGCCAAAAGAGCCACAGCCCCTCCAATGATAGCAGCCAAAGGCAGACTGGTATTTTTGTAAGGCTCTTTCTCCTGCTCCCTGTTCAACGTTGTCGTGGGGTTGTACGATTTGTGAGAGTTGGTCTCCGTCTCTATGCAAACGGGCGTCTCGTCCGACAGGTAAATGTTGCTGGTCTCCATGGGAACCATGCATATCCTATAGGAAGACTCGGGCTCGAGGGCAGTCAGCAGGTACTCGGTCCTCTCCCCCTGCACAATGGTCTCTGTGATGGAGCCAAAGGCGGGGCTGTGACCCAGCTTAAGCCAGCTGAGTCTTAGGGCTGTCATGGGCTGTGACACCCTCCAAGATATATGCACTGCATCCGCACTGCTCGACTTCACGCTGATGGTGATGATCTTTCTGCCTGACATTGTTGTAGTGCTGTGGTAGTTCCTACTTATGTCAGGCCCTTTCACCACCGGCCTTTTAGTCACAAATGAGGGCCATTGGGGCTGAGATGGGGGCAACGTGTTGGAGACTGTGCTGGTCTCATATGTGGGGCCAAAGTCTCCGTCTATGCATTCAAACATGTCCGTAGAAAGGTCTTTAATGGCCATCCCTTTGACCCTGTCAGGGCCCTGGCACATGAAGCCACGTACGTTCACCTTACTAGGCAATGACCTCAGCCAGTCGCGCACCCATTTCATCCGACATGTGCACTGCCAGGGGTTGTTACGTAGCAGGAGCTGTGTGAGATTATCCAGGTCTTCGAACACACCCTGTGGCAAGCTGCTGAGGTTGTTGCCGGAGAGGTCCAGGCGATACAGCTGCCTGAGGAAGGCAAAAGCCCCAGGCGGAACACGGTTTATGTGATTATCCTGGAGCTGTAACTTCTCCAGACTTGTTCCTGGGAGATTAGCTGGCGGAGATGTCAAGGAGTTCCTCACCAATGAGAGCTCCGTCAGGTTGATCAGGTTAATGAACGCCATCTCCCCGATCCCACGGTTGTTGAGCAGATTACCATCCAGCACCAGCCGCTTCAGGTTGATGAGGTCTTGGAGTGACTGCTCTGAGATGGAGGAGATGCGGTTGTCGTCAAAGCGCAGCTCCTCGATGGTCATTGGCAGCCCCGAAGGTATGGTGCTCAGGTGGTTCCTGGAGAGAAAAAGCAGTCTGAGGTGGTTACTGTCTCTGAATGCTCCTTCCTCTATGCTTACTGCAGATACAGAGTTATCGTCCAGGTGCAGTTCCTCAATGTAGGGAATTTGGCCTAAAGAGGCATGTGTGATCATCCGAATGTTGTTCTCCTGAAGGTGGAGCTCTTTGACACCAAGAGGAAGGTTCGTTGGAAACTCATCCAGGTTGTTGCAGTATAGATAGATCTTCTCTACACTCGAGAGCCTCCGCAGATCAGCGGGAATGCCTGAACTTTTAATGCGGTTGTTTTGCAGGAAGAGTACGGTAGCATCCAGGGGTATACCAGTAGGGATCGAAGTCAGGCCACGGTCATTACAGTAGATGAAGGTCCCGTCACAGCGGCACGCTGAGGGACAGGAGGCAGAGGTCACCAGTGGGTTAGCAAGGCCCAGCAGCAGGCCAATCCTGATGAGGAACAGGATAAAGGCCTTGCATTGACGCACCATCTTGAAGCTGTGTTGTCTGGCAGTCTAATCACTCAGGAGACCCTGGGGAGAAGACACAAGGGTACATTTAATGCACAAGGCCTTTAAAAGAGAGCCAAATTTCTGTTCCCATAATTGTTGTTTGTTTGAAAATGCTGCCCGAAGCACTTTTTGAGATTAAATAACTGCAAAAGGAACCAGCTTGTATTCTTCATATTAAATGGAAATACATTGATTGTTACAATTGGCCAAAGTTGAAAATAACCTAAAACCATTTGTAAGATAAAACATCTTGTTATAGAGCTGTTGTAATATCCTATACCGTCCCGGACACCTAAAAATGCCCAGTGTTTAAAAGTTTATAATGGATCTTCTGTTCCTATGTTCCTATCCTAACTACTTTTTATATCTTGATGTCATGTTCTGTGAATTGAATCCCTGTGCTAGAGATGTTGGCTCAGGCTTGTGAAATGTAATAGCGTTCCCTAGTTGTTTTACACATTTCTCTATCTCAAGGCTGACTTTCACTGAGGGTGAACAAAGTCAGGCTTTGTTGATGTGGAACCACCATATAGTTTAGTTCTGTTAGATCATTAACTGCTTTTTACTCTTCCAGGCCACCATTCTGTAGTATCTGGATTCTTTCTCTCACTCAGGAAAATAAAGTAATACTTGTTAGGATGGAGGTACTGGTGCAAACTTATACTGGGTATAGTCCTTATGGAAACTGTGGGTGGTCAAAAAGCATGCAGATTGTAATTATTTTATTTAGCATAGTGATACACTTTCTAAACCCATTTCCGTGGAAGCTAGCTTTAAAATAAACAACAGCAGACAGAGTGCAAAGTATTACATGCCAGCTGTCTGTCGCTTTTTTTCCTGATTATTGAAGTGTAGTTCCCTTTTAATTAGGCTAATACAGATTTATTGCTTTAATTATACATTCGTGACATGACTCTTCTTCCTGCACGTCTCATTACAAAATGTGGTGAGGTCAGTGGAGCGGAAAGGGGCACAGCCATCCATATTTGTCATACCTGATTTATAAGATGCGGTAAATCCTTTCCAGCAACCAAAAAATCCAATCAAGCTTTCCTCTGGAATTTGCTCTTATCCCCTCAGTAGTGTAACGTTTGTCCGAGGAGTTTTTGGGGCGATATCCTGACCTGGTCAGTGTTTGCTAAGCTGATCCTTGTTTGGACGATGACTTCCTCTGTGTTGTCAGGGGCTCATGCTTTCAAAGCCTTTACCATGGCAGATAAGCCCAAAGGGAAAGTATCTCCACACACCAGGGAAGCATGTGATCTCAGAGAATATTAAAAAATCCCAAATGGGTGGGGAAATCGTTCAGTCATTGAGCTCAACAGCCGTGACCCAAAAATAGAGATTTTTTTTGGCTTTTTATTTTTATTTTTTCAGTGGTTGCTTGGTAAAAAAGTGGTTAGCAGCAGCAAAGGCTCATCTGTTCCGTCAAGCCTGGCAGTCATGATGAACTGGCACAAAACTGGACTGAGCCATGACAATCCCCTGTGCCGCGGGCTCAACCCAGGCCTGTTCACTTGTGTACTCCAGGTTCGCAGGTAACCCACAATCTTTTCCTCCGTTGCTGGACCCGTGCACACATTAATCCAGGAATTTGGTCCCGCTTCCAGGAGCCGATAACGTTCTCCTCCCCTCCAAGGAGCAAACCAGGGCAGGGTGCTTATCCGTATGGGCCCAGCCTTGCTCACACATCTGCAACTTGGTTCATGCTGTGCCCTCCACTCCTGGTTCCACACATGGGACAGGGCTCTGAAAAATAGCCATAGAGGCAGACATAATTAGTAGCTGCTCACATTCCTGTGAAAATAATGTGCTCTTAATTGGGACAGAAGGTCATGTATTAATTTAACTTTGTTCCATCAAACAGATCATTATTCATATTTTGGAGTCAGATAACTGGTAAATTCTTTACATCTTCAGTAAATAAATAGTCTAGTACATTTTTTTGTAGCCCCAAGTAAAGCCCCGATTAAAATTGATGTTATTTTTGAGAAAGAACACCTAAACCGTATTAAGTGTACACACACCTACACCTGGGATTGCTGTATTTTGCCAAAGCTGTTTGTTTGAATGCCTTGTTTGAATGTCAATTGTTGTGGACAATGGCTGGTTTATCTGCAACATTGTGAGCGCTTATAGAAAGAAACACGGTCTTTCCTCTTGGCTGTGATGTTGTCTGATGACCTTTTACAACCCTTTGCTCTAATAGGCCACACTTGTTTTCTATAGTGTTACTTGGAATATCCACGCATACGAAAGGCTATAGTGACCAGACCGCGATACAATGGCAGTGGGTGGGACCTCTAAACCTACACAGTTCAGGTCAACGCTGGGCTGTGTCTTCATGGCTGCACAAGTGTGCTTGTTCTAAGATTAAAAAACAAACACAATGCAATCTGCTCTCCTTTTAAAATGAGGCAGTGCTAGGCTTCTGAGACGTGGCGGCAAAAACACACAATTCCGAGCTGCCTATGGCTGCTTCAGTTGCTCTTGCTTCAAATCACCTACTCACTTCTGTGATAGATGAGGTCCATTTGAATTTTGCATTAAGAGGGGGGTGACATTTCTCTCCACATAGCCCCTGTCGCTCAAAGCCAATACCTTTGACCCAACCTCGACACCCATGCTCTAATTACATTCTGTGAATGGAGTCCTTTGCATTTTAAAAATAGAATTTCCTTTGCTAACAAAAATGTTGTGATTCCTCCGACAACACAATGGCTTTGTGTGCAAACTAACACGTAACCCTGCTGTGCGTCATGGTGACTGCCACAGTGTGCTGTAAAACACATGAAGGTAAATGAGGAACAAGGGGTCCAGCCATTTAACAGTTGTAGTCCATGACAAGGAGAAGATTAGAGAATAGAGAGGCTTGTAACTCGATTACAACTTCTGAGACGCTGTCTAATACCGATTTCCCGCCCCCCCCACCCCCTCGCCCTCCTTCTGCAGCATCTAAACATGGGCCCTGCAACCAGTATTACATTAGAAGTAGATTATAATCTGAGGAAAAACAACAGATGTGACCTCTACAAACTCCCAGAATAATGGCCCCTGAAAAAAGCTTGAAACATTTTTTTAAAATACAGCATACAAAATAGTTAGATGATAGAGGGATGTACTGGCTGTCTGTTGGATCCATTAATACAGCACTTAGCAAAGCTATTTCAATTTTAAATGGCCATTTTCACCCCATTTTGTAAAGTCTCTGAATACTATTCAGTCTGCAGTCTTAATTTAAATACTTAAACTCTATGTTACATAAAGGACGGTAATCGTCTCCACGCGTCTGTCTACCAAGAAAACCCAGCAAGACCTATCTGCACTCAAAGTAATGGGCTTTTAGAGTTGTCAGACAGCACAGGTCTATATCTTTAAATAGTCTTTCAGGTTCTGCCTTCACTTCGCTCGCTGCGGTACTGTCTGACCTCGGTCTGCACAGATGGTTCCATGTACATGACTGTTTTTGAACATATGCAATAGACAAGGATTATTAGGCCATTGTTCAAAAGAAATTCTACATGATTTTTGTGAGAAAATGTAGGTGTTCCTGTTGTATCATTTCATGGTAGATATGTGTTATATTTAGCCTGTTATATTATACCCCCCCCCCCCTTCATTTCAGCCTAGTGGCCCCACACCATTGTTCCTTACAAGGCAAGCATGTGGGCCTCAAAGCCTGAACGAAGGTGGTTTAGTCTGTGAAACGTTTTCAAGTCAAGCGATTTAAACCTTCTTAAATTCTACACCATCTAATTCACAGAGCCTCTACCATCACACAAGGTTTACCTACAGCGCATACACATACACACGGGCACAATAATTTGGAGGGAGAGGGCAGTAGGTAAAATTGTTTTAGTGATGGATGTCTTTCTCCATCGTTCTAATAAGCACTTTAGGCCGCCAGCAGATTCCTCCAGCAGCCATAGCGGCATCTGCTTCATTTAATCTCAACTGGCCAAGTTAAATTGAGCATTCTGGTAAAATTGTGTATACAGCTAGTTACCTTTCAGTAAAGAGCATGAGAGGCACACACAAAGCTAGACACATAGCCATTGTAAGGTGAATAAGTGCACATTAGCCTGCAATAACAGGACCCGAGACTTTGTGCCTCCCAGTATTACAAAAGAAGAAAGAATGGCTCTGGAAAAGCTCTAACCGAAACAATTTCATGCCTGTCAAAATATTCCCAATTTTAATTTCTAGTAGACCTCTAAATTAAGGCATACTGTTACTTGGGTTGCATTTAAGGTAGACAAAATAGTTATGGCTGACTGTTAAATTATTCATGAGTGTTAGAAGTTCATTTTGAGCCACAGATCTGAGCTCTCCACTGGGAAATCAATGTGTCTATCTGCTGCCCAGTATTTATTCTATATCATGAAATAGTTTTGATTAGCAATAACGAGTACTATTATTTTTAACTCACTTCTGCAAGGATGTCTTTTACAAACACTGTCAATTACACTGTTGGCTTTGCCACTTTGCTTGATATTTAAAGTAAACATATAATGTTTTTTTTATTCATTATTTCATCAAGCAATAAATAGAAAATAAAAATATAATTGAGAGTTGATAACATGTTTATAATTTGTTTCTTTGAAAATAAGGCAATCAATACATAATAACAATAAGGATTTGCTTGCTAGCTAATGTTAATTGTGCAGTTCCAGAGTTTTAGTGAACAGTTATATTTACAGAATCCTGCATATTGCCTTTGTCAGTCACATTGGTAAGCTGTGTCAGGGAACCAGGCAGGGCCACTGGCCTACTGTGGTGCTAAGAGACAATGGGACATTCATAGTCACATCTGAATACACAGGGACACAGAATGCATTAGAGGTGAGTAGAAAAGGAGAGTGAGAATCTATCATACGTTCACATATTTGGTGTGCGGCCTCCTGCCGCTGTCTTTGGATGTGCCCAACAGATGATACTTGCTAGCCCATTAAGAGTACAGAGGGGTTTGGGGCAGACAGGCGGTCTCTCTTTTGTAACAGCCTGAAAGGAGAGATCTGTAGCAGCTGCAATGTTTTTCCCCACATGGGGGTGGTAGGCACTGCAAGATGAGATGTGTGTGTGTGTGTGTGTGTCTTGCAATGGCACTGTGTTTATCACTGGGCCCCTGTTGAACTATAGTATGCCAGAGGGGCACACACCTCAGTACAGGCCAGGCAGAGACTTTGTTAACTCAATGCTACTTCATAGTGTTCCATTTTGAGCTGTCCTTTGCCTTGCTTTGGACATCATTACTTTAATGTAGATGTTGTTGTTGTTGTTGTGTTTGAATTATTTGGTTTAGAAGGACTGGGTGAAGTAGATAATTAACTGGGTAGAATTAGACATTTGAATTAGAGTTATCACCAGGCACTGTGCTTTGAAATAGTTCAAATCTAGCAGTATTTCATTCTCCAACTATTTTGATGTCTCTAGTGACCTGATTAGTTGTTAATCTGAAATGCAGATTCCCACTGAAAGCAATTGACTGGGGACCTTTGCCTCAGGCAATCAACAATAAAACAGACAATTGGATATGTCTGCATGTGTGTACCATGTTCAATCGTGCACTTCCAGTCAAGTTTGCAGCTCTAGGTCGGTCTCGCCTGGTTTGGCATTTTTCATTCTAATGATATTTTGCATTAAACAATGACTGCATGTAAACTGTTTTGCTACATTAGAACTACTAGGCCTAGGTGCCATTGTCAGGAGACTAAGTGATTGCACACAACACTGTTTGTCATACAATATATTGTAGCCCATATTAAATAATAGTCATGTTTATGGTAATTATGGTAAAGGTAAAAGACTCACTCATACCACGCAAAATATGCATTAAAACCCTACAGCCTAGCTACTATCATAGTGTAACTGTAGGCCATGTTTATTCTGGGTACTCAGAGCTTCAAACCAGCAAAAACTGAGAGATTCCAGACTTCGTTAAAGCCTTCTCGTGGATGTATGGGTTTTGCTCTGTGGTGCGGTTAGTCTATAGGCACAGGGTACTGTATGTTGCATATAAAACTATAGGCTATTTTCTGTTTGAGCCGCAGCAAGCCAGTCTAGCCTACTGTAACAAATCCTCTACTGCGCAAACAGAACTGACAGAACGACCGGGGGCGTCTGCTTTAGGAAAATGCGAACACAGCCTATATCTGAAATAAACAATTGATTAAAAAAAAATATATATAAAGGGAGAGCTGGGCCAGAGACACAAACGGCCACCGGCTGTGCGAGACGCATGTAGCAGAGTTTCCCAGCTGCCCTTCAAGTCCAGCTCCGAGCTCCAGATCAGCAGCGATTTCAGATGCGCGCTGGGGTTTCTTCTCAACATTTGACAAGCATATCTGAACCAGGCATTCCCTAATCCCATTAGTCGTTAGCTATTCGCTATTGATGATTGTTGGATAATGTAACTATTTAAAAAAAAAATTAAAAAAAACGTCCTGCATCTGTTGCTCTCTGTGCTACTAGAGATTTCCATGTGATTTGAACAATCTGATACGATAATATAGCCTAGGCTATAGGACGCGAACGAGAGCCAGTTTTAATCCTGTTGAACGGTCGCAATATTGGAGAAAAACATACATTATACGTAGGTCCGTTACGCACGGAATCGAAGAGGACACCGCATTGAATCGAAGCTTGAGATCGACCAAATGTCGACCAAAATCTGATTTCACTTCATCGTCTGCGGTATTTTTTGTTGCGAACCGGCAGAGAAGCATAGGCAGTTTGGGAAATATGTGGGAAATAATACATGCACATCGGTCAACGTGATTTAGACTGTGGCCCAATAGCTTCGCGATGATATAGCCTAAAATGTTTTGCTGCAGGACTGAAGAAAAAAACAGGGCAACTTAATTGGACATAACAAACTGCAATTGGTACCGTATTCTATTTTAACTTTTTTATTTTCCTGTTAAAAATGACCCCAAAATATGAGCTATTATTCCAAATATTGTCTAGTCCAGCCAAAACACTTACCTTTCCAATCAACAAAAAATAAAAGTAACATGTATCCTCATAAAAATGTTTCACAGTGGAAAAATATATTGATAATCCAATCCAGGTGATTTAACTTCAGATCCAAAAATGCCCCACTCACCGAGAATCTCAGTTCGTGTAGAAGCACTGGTATGTTTACTGGTGCCCCCGTACACTCACACATACACACACACACGCTCTCTCTCTCTCTCTTTAGGCTGAGCAAGGACAGTGGAGAGCTAGGACAGATCGCCTGGGTAGATCTCAATAAAAGCGTGGTTGTATCTGCCCCTAGCTCTGCTTCAAAAGAATGATGATGTCATCTGGAGGCGGAGCATTTTCTCTCTCTCTCTCTCTCTCTCTCTCTCTCTCTCTCTCTCTCTCTCTCTCTCTCTCTCTCTCTCTCTCACACACA
>JAODLL010000007.1:4467509-4484959 GCA_026546735.1 Forbesichthys agassizii | reverse complement strand
TTTCTAATGTTAGAAAAATGTCACTTTACAATATTGTAACGTCACACCTAGTCTTACAGATCTAGCCTTTACTTACGTAAAGTCTGGGACACAGCTCCGGCTAACTGTGTCAAAACCCGGCTACTTAACAGGAGAGGTATTTTGATTGACATGCACGACAACCAACTACATAACTCAATGACCAAATTGGAAGTTAAATTTACAATGAGGAATTTTTTGGAAAACTTAACGATCTGTTTCTGTATCTGAAATCTGTAAAATTACGCTACGATTACTGCTTAAAATAAATACATCTTTTAAAATGTGTATATATAAAGCACTGCGCTATTGTCGCACCAAAAATTACAGATACATACTTGTGAGTGACAATACTAACAACTAATGGAAATCGAGTCCTGTCTCGAGCTTACAATATGTATCAGATTTTCAGCACAGAGTTGCTTATGTGATGTAGTGCTAATGTACGGAATAGGTTGATGAAATGGATGTTTTGGATGTTATTTTAAAAGCTTAGTTTGTCGTACACTAAGGTACGGGCTGTGATGTTCCCTAATAACAGGAGACTCAACAGCTCTCAAGAGACATTAATGCTAAATAATACATAGGTGCTCTTTTGGGCCTAATAAGGGCTGTAGCTGGGTATCATGTCCTTCAAGTCTTGCCTGTTTAGTGTCAGATTAAGCCACTCAGAACCCGCAAGCCCACACATGTTTTCTCACCCAAATGTTTTCTGCCTGGTTCACTAATGTGGAGTTGCAGTCCAAATGAGTGGAAAGGAAAGGCACTTGATAGTGTAACACTATACAGTGTAGCTCTTCGGAGTTTTGAACTTATTTTTAATTAAAATATACAACTTGTATTCTCTGTAAAGCATAGTGTTCTTAAAGGATCGTCTTAAAAGCTTAATTGAGTGGCACATTTGTTGTGCTTCATCTTGCAAAGTATACTAGTTCACTATTATCCACATTATGCTCTATGATGTGACGGTGACTTTATTGTGTATTATTATAGTGATATATATAACGTATATAGTATAGTATATGGTTATTTATTATGGCTGTGTATTGGCAAGAATCTAGCGATACGATACATATCATAACAATATATTGCAATATATTGTGATTTATTGCGATACTCTAAGCAAGGCAATATATTGCGATTTCTAATTTGTGAAAGAGTCATAGCAATGCTAATGTGTGGCGCCTCTGCAAAAATAACAGATACACTTATGTAAACTTGCTCAGGGACTTCAGATGGAAATTATCTTTAAACTAAATCTGGTAACAAGCATCTTTCCTCTCTTTTGAGGTTTATGTATTTTGTACATTGTCCCCTTTAGCGAGTAAAATTATTATTTTGTTTTTTGTCGATACCGTGATAAAGAATTTCGGTACAGTATCGCAAACCTGAATATTGCGATACTCAGGTGTATCAATATTTTTTTACAGCCCTATTATTTATCTTATTTATAAGTGTGATCGCTGTAATTTGGCTTTAAGAGGAGATGGTAGTGGACGTTGGTAACAATTTCATTTCATTTCTATTTGCTGTTAAACAGTAGAGGTGAAATGCTGTTAGAATAAGCCGAGCTGTAAGTATGTACATATTGGAGGTAACAAACATCCTGTTGTACTAATTTACAATCTGGCCCAAACCATGTTTACGTAATATAATCATTTGGGGAATGAGGGATTGTGGTACACAGGTGCCTGCAGAACTGTCGGTCACAAAAAATAATTTATACAATATAGTTGAAGCAGGTATTCAATTACTAGTTGTTAGTCATGGAAAAACTGCCAGAGTTTAAAGATTAGGTGTATTTTCAATGGACAGTGGCTTTTAGTGTAATGCATAATTGTGTGTGGTTATTATTTATTTGAATGTGTTTCAGAAAGATACATTTATATACGACTATTTACATGACCCCATGCTATGAAGGTAGGCTGTTTTGTGTTTTGTGTTAATGAAGCTTATCACAATATCAATTTGAATATTTCAGAAAGAGATTTTTTGATATTGTGTGTGTGTTTTGTTATTAGGATTATTGTATTGCTCAAGGACACTTTTCACAGAGCAAATGTGTGCTTGAACCCAGGACCCTCCAGATGAAAAACAGTTTTCCATCACTTGTGCGTTGTTGTTTAAGATTACAACATGTTGCTGCTGTTGGCAGATGTGTTGTCTTATATGAACCTTATATGTATCTTGGGACTCATGGCCATGAGGTACCTTGTCAAAGGGTTACATGAAAACATTGACACTGTGTTGCATGCTGATTATGACTGCTGTCAGCAGCCAGAAGCAAATAACACGGCTTCTCAATTCAATAAAGGCTTGTAGAATGCATAGTTTTCTGGCACACATACTTAATAGTTAATTAAATAATATGTTTAGAAATAAATAATATCTTTCTGAATTACTTTATTTCCTGCTAAATTAACGTTACAGTAAATAAAGTAACAGCACAAAATACCATTGTAACACTGTGTAATGTAACGTGATAGTGTATCATACACTTATTAGACATGTGGCAGTTTATCCATTGTCTTACAAGACTTGAAAAATGCAATACATGTTGATTGATTTTCCAACCAAATAATACATTGTTATATCGGATGTGCTAGTACATTGTCTGTTAGAAAATATAACTACAGTTTTCTTTTCTTATGTGACAGAAAAACTAAGACTAAACGGCATTATTTGGCAACCTTTTTTCTGTTTTACATCAGTGACACGGTTCCATCAAGGAACCATATCTCATTCAAATCTCCAAGATCTCTGTTCTCTCTTGCCTTTCTCTTTTGCACTTGTGGTTACCATCTCAAATATTTCTGAGGTTCTCTCATCCGAAATCCCTACAGTACCTCAGAGTGTGTGTCTCATCCAAATAAATGAGCTCTCAACAATTAGACAACAGAATGAGAGAGGGGAAAAGAGAGAGAAACATATGTCTGCTATTGGCCCACTTTGTCAAAAATCCTTCATGATTTCAGGAGGCAATTAATCTCCGTGGAAATAATTGAGGTTGTTCTGCCAAGAATACAAAAGTAGGACTTGAAAGATGACACAACGTACTGAAGATAATGGTACACAGAGTAGGGTAAACATTGAAGGTGATGGTCTGTATAGTCATTAATTAGGCAAAGCAGATGAATTCTGATTATTTAGGAGCAGACAGACTTTTATGAAGTTGCTTTGCACTCCAGTACGACATTCTTTTTCATTACAAATAATTTCCACAGTTATACGTATATATATATATATATATATATATATATATATATATATATATATATATTACATGTATGACTAACAATGTCCTAAGCACATACACTAATAAACTATAATGTTTTAGCCATTTACAGTTGCTGGTTTTATAAGTACATTGATCGAATGTCAATTAATGACATGTTTAATGACACTGCCTGTGCCTGATGTGGCAAAGCATTGCTTGCTGTTGAGCTGTAACGATGCAAATCCAGTTAAGGATTATCTGCAATTTAGCAAGATGTGGAATTGCGTTGACAGCCTTAAACCTTAGCCATGTTGTGCAATAGCTGTGAAGACATCTAGATTTGGATTTTCAGTTTTCATTTAAATAAGCCCACCTAAGCAATGTCTGTTTTCATCCAATTATTTCTTTCTTAAATCAAATATCATTATCCATTAGGAAATGTGTGTCAGAAAACATCAATCTGCTAATATAATATTCCAGTCTTACACTTTTGCATTCTACAAGCCTTTATTGAATTGAGAAGCCATGTTATTTGCTTCTGGCTGCTGACAGCAGTCATAATCAGCATGTAACACAGTGTCAATGTTTTCATGTAACCCTTTGACAAGGTACCTCATGGCCATGAGTCCCAAGATACATATAAGGTTCATATAAGACAACACATCTGCCAACAGCAGCAACATGTTGTAATCTTAAACAACAACGCACAAGTGATGGAAAACTGTTTTTCATCTGGAGGGTCCTGGGTTCAAGTTCCTGTGACAGAAAACATCTGCTATGTGAAATACTCTAAATATAAGTCCTCTAGTCCAATGATATCTTGTAGAAGGTTGGGGAGGGGGATAGGTATTATTAAAATGTGGATCAATTAAGAACACAGGGATTTGTTACAGATTATATAATTGGCAATAATAGCCGAATGTCCCAATGATCTAACGCATACATGTCGAGGGGACATGCTACAGCATAGCATTCTGTAGAGAACCACTGCAGTATAGGGTGAGATATCTGATCAGATTTGCTGAAGTGAACATCCCTCGCCTCTCTTCCTAAATAAATCACTGTTTTCATTCCCCTTCCCCCACATCTCCAGCCCACACACTAGAAGCAGCCCATTTCCTGACTGTATGCCCTGCAGTTTCCTGCGTTTTCTTTCAGAAAACACGGTGTGCACTGCCCGCGTCTAAAATATCCTCCAGTCTTTCTGGTCAGTTATTTCTAGGTCATAACTCAGGCAATTTTACCTGTATAAATTACTGGTTATTCTCTGGCCATCCTTTGTCATGATTTCTAAAAAAAAAAAGAAGAAGAAAAAAAAAGAATGTGGAATTTTTTGTTTTAGAAAAATTTACATTACATTAGTGTTGCAGGTAACTTTGGACACATCCAACTCATTTGAGATGGAATACATCAGTTCCAATGCAATGTAGCCTCAAGGTAATTTAAAAGCTCAAGTTGCACATGGAGTCGGTTTGACTTGTCAGGCTTGTTATAAGCTATATGTTGCAGGGCTCTGAGGACAGAGGCCTGGGTGCTCTCTCCAGATGGCCAGGGGTGTGGCAGCCGTGTGTTCAATCTTTGTACTATACGCATTGGCGGACTGCTCTGGGCCTACACAGATGCTACTCTTTAAACGATGCCTCTGACATTAACAGCAGTTAGCGCACCGCTGTGCGGCCTCTCTTTACAGCTGTTGCGCGGGCCACTTGTTCTTATTGGGATAGGAGAGATCATAGGCTACATTAGCCGAGCGAGAGGCCACTCGAGCCAATGGACTTACCCCAGACTCATCTGCTTTCTCCACGTGTCCCCTCATATGGAGCAATGTACCTGATTGATCAATCTAATGACTTACTTAGCATGTGAGACGTGTGTGGGACCACTAGGGCTTTAGCTTCAGTTTAAGACTAGTAGACTAATATCTAGGAACAACACATAGAGCACCAAGAAAATGATTCATAACATTATTAACCTTGTCTTTAGTTATGTTGATAATCTGATTTCACTTGCAATACATTTATGCAGTTTTTGAGTGGTCACGCACAGCTAAAAGAGCAGCTGAAATGTGTTTATGACAGAATACGTTTGCCACGTGCTTTAGAATGGACAGGATGTCTGCTATGTGTACATTGTTTTATTATAGATAGCTGGTAATTTAAAAGAAAACCAGTTATTATTTGCTTTATTCCATCCAATATTTAATTGTGAGAATAAATTCTCTGTTCGCTGCAAGACCTCTAAAAAAGTCAAATAAAAATGCATGTCTGTATCGGTTTTCTTAAAGCCAGTATGCTGCCTGTCTAGACTGCGCGTCTGTAACCAATCCTGGCTGTCTGGCCAACAGTGACATATCATATATTTTCAGGAGACAATCCCTTTATTTATATGTGAGTTAAATATGCTCAAGGGACACCATTGGAGATTGCGTATCATGCAACCGGAGTGCTCGGCAAGACTGACACAGGGCTGTTACTCGATTCAAACTTGATTAGAACAAAATGAGGAATGAATGCTCTCGCTGGTCTGCTTGGGAGGGGGTGAAGAGGGGTTGACAGCCCAAACAGCAATCCTGAGCAT
Organism: Forbesichthys agassizii; assembly: GCA_026546735.1. Lineage (NCBI taxonomy): Eukaryota > Metazoa > Chordata > Actinopteri > Percopsiformes > Amblyopsidae > Forbesichthys > Forbesichthys agassizii. The sequence continues at coordinate 4,479,147 of JAODLL010000007.1, read as the reverse complement.
GTTCAAGGAGAGGGTGCAGACTTTCTAACCTGAAATAACAGTAACAAGTAAAGCTGTAAGAAGAAGTAAGCCTTCTCTTAACTTCCTATTAAATGAAAACATCTGATGCAGTCAGTCAAGTCAAGACATGCTCTCCCCTTATGGTCTCACACATGCTGCCCCCAGCTGACAAACAGGCTAACAGGAGATGTAACACTGACCAGAGGGCCAGCGAATGTGGGCCGATCCATTTCACTTAAGCGTAGGGGACTCGGAGAGGTTAATCCTGGACTACTTGCATTGCTCTTGAGTTTCTGTCTCTCCTGTTTCGTGGTCTGGTTCCCCTTCTCTCTCTCCATCTTTATCTACTCTCCTTCTCTCTCTCTCTCTCTCTCTCTCATTTATCTTGCTCTATCATTGTTCTCTCTTTTCATACAGAAGTTCTGATCATGTGAGAACATGGAGCTTATTGTCTAAGAACCTGGCACAGCTAGCCACAGATACAATCTGCCTCAACCCCTAATGGATTTTCTATTTCACTGTATCACAGTGCGTCTACAGTGTTACTGTGTGCACGGCGGTGGGCCGGCTTCTGCATTAGGACAGACCACAGGATCCTGTTCACCATTTGATTTCATTACAGATGGAAGTGAACATTTAACCACATCCCCTCATGCACGCCACAGCACTGGCAAAAGGAGACAGACACTGTGCATCACTCATAAATAAGACCGGCAGTGCCCGCAGTGGAACAAATAATGCTTACTTTGCCACACTGATGGTAGATTTATTTCATCAGTCAAGCTGGCAGTGGCTGTGGATGGATGTCATTACATGGACTTACACTCAAGCAGCCTACTAAAGATCATTGAGAGATATGAGATTGCGGATGGTAATTAAATGAAGAATACTTACTTTTTTTTTTCTTTCTTCCAAGAGGTCACTTAATGAATCACAGAAACTGACCTGATTCATATTTTGAGTGTCTTCTTTCTTCTCTTTATTAAGATAGATATTGTACTTTCCTAACCTGGTGTAACCTAAAATTCGTTTTGTGAATAAGGTCTGGCAACGCTCCATTGGAAAGTGTTAACAGTTGTTTCCTGCTGTTGGGCGTAGACCTCTGATTGAAATTTAAACTATTGGACAGCGTTTAACCAATTGGCATTGCCACAACTATTTTGATCTTCTCCTCTAGCTCTACCACCATTTCAAAACACGCTTGACTTAAACACCATTTCACTAACCCTTTCACTAATTGGTTGCCAGCAGCAAGGGTGGGAATCACAGAGTAACTCACAATGTGATACTATTGCGATACTTTGCCCACGATAAACGATGGTATAACGATACAGAGATTGTGCAATAATCAATATATTGCAAGACAATCATGTATGATATCTTTGTAAAATATACCCTATTCTTATTTTTGCAACATAGTCCTATGTTCGTGCCTGGTTCTGCTCGTGCAGTTCACGTGCGCGAGCAACAAGTAACGTATTAGCAAGCACAACATCGATCCTATTTTTAGTGTAAATGCTAATTATTAAACAAAACATGCCTACAATTATCACAGTACAGTCCACAACAATTATTAATTACAATTATTTTATGTTGTACTATGCCACGCATGCACGAGGATTGAGGTCAGAACCTCCAGATTGAAATTTGGATAACATATCACAAAAGGAAGGGGCGACAATATATTGCCATATCGATATATTGTCCCACCCCTATCCAGCAGGGTGTTTCTGAAAACGATAATGCGAACAGGGTTTGCAGACAATAATCTCAGCAAAATAAATTCAGCTGAGAGCAATAGTCGGGCGGAACCAGGCTTGTATTTTCCAACCCCTCAACAATCAAATCATTAATTCGTGTCGCCAACATTCTTTCAACTGTCTCTTTGACTAATATAACTTAATGACATGTCTCTGCCACACAGACACCATTCAATGTATTGTTAGCTGGCTAGCTGTTCACCATGTTCCATATAATTTTGGGGGTTGCAGTAGCTGAGATACAATCATGAAAAGTCAGAGTTCAGTTTCATAAATTAAGAACACTTCTAGAGTGACCGCCACTCCCATGCCAGTGGATTTTCAGTAATTAGAATTTCGGTTAATGATCGCAAAGTCCCTCTGCTTTGAAGTGCTGCTCTAATCCAGACAGTGTCACATTCTTTCAGTGTATCCAAGGGGGAAAGCTTAAAGCAGTTATAATCTGATCCAAAATCGGAATGTATCAGTGCGACGGGCATTGTGCTGTAGAATGATCTTTACCTCTCGGCATTTAATTTATCTGATTGGAAGAATTTGGCAGGATTACTGAATGCAAAGCTCCAGAGTTTGTGCTGATCTTTCTTTGTTGTTCTTTGCAAATTAATTTCAAATGTGAAATTACATCTTTTGTCTAATCGTTAGACCATCATTAATACAAGTGTTTAACAGCCAGCAAAAATGACATACCGCAGATCAGTGTTTGTCTACCTGATGCACACTCAATTTAAGTCATCCATCTATTTCACTGTCCTAACTGAATTGCAGTTTAATCACGTATACATTTAGCCCTGTGGCTTTGGTTTGTCCTCCTCTCCCCGACAATGCACTCACATTTACCACGTACAGACACATACACGATAAACCTCTTGAGGTTACCTTGGTATATAAGAAGCACTCTGCTGCTAATAGGGGTCACGTCGACATTACCATCCTTCTTGTGTCCAAAGGAGTATTTTTAGGGCTAATGCTGCGTTACAATTGCAGTGTATTGTACTTGTCCAACTCGAGAACTCGCAGCCTTCAGTAAGAGCTCTGCAAGCGGTTTGCTGTGTTCTACCATCTACTCGACCTTTTTGCCATTTGAGTGGGGAACATGCGTATGTGGCTGTGTGGAGGGGAAGGTGGTCTGTGTTTCTGCAACAGGACTCAAGTCCTGTCTCTGCTCAGGGTCCCGGATTGGTCTGTGACGGGAGGGCGTTAAATCTGTAAAGGGGACACATCAAAGCACAGTTGCCCCCAATGCATTTCAAATGGCTGTGTGTGTCCTTGAGTTGCAAGGTTACAAGCAAGACCCCCTCTTCTCAGTGGAAACAGGCCTTGTAATAGTGGAGGTGGGGCTGTCTGCATGTGTGTTGAGGATGCACCTAGCAGTGGTTACACACAGTAGATGACACTGCTGCCGTCTGACTTCAGACTTCAGATTCCCTTTATTAAGATCGTTTGAGATTTCCCATAATGGCACGTGCAGTTATATTCTTCTTGAACAAAGAGAAACTTCAGAGGCCTTGAGGGTCAAGCTGTTTCTCAGGCCATATTGGTTTCTGGGAAATGAATGCTGGTACACCATGGGTGCTGATATTGGTTTTATGGCTGCCGTGATTGAGCTTGGCTGCGATGATTGCAGTGCAATGCTAACAGCACTGTGTTAGCTGTTTTCTTCATTTACTATGTCCTGTTGGGGTTTTTAGTTAGCTGTGACATGACACTACGTTGTAGTGTTTAATGTCACCGTTAGACGGTGTCAACACTTATGAATGGCCAGAATACATTGTGATACCAGGAAAGCCCTCTCACCATATAACCCATCCCATTGAGGACAGGGCATTGATAGTACCTTCCTATGTCTCTGATTCTTTAGATTGTTTTCTTCTCAGCCTATACCTTTAATTATTTGCAAGAGCAATGCTAATACAATAATAATAGAAAGAACGCTAAAATCTTCCTCAAGTTGCTTGGCGCTCTAATTTCATCTTTTACCATATCTGCTGTTTTTCAGGTCACATTCTAATTGGTTTCTGTTCTCCATCCTGCCAGATGTCTCAATTAGCCTAATGTGAGGGGAGACAGGGACTCATTTACTGAAACTACACACCCAGTTACCATGGGAACCCTTCGGCTCAGTGGCTTCGGGATTCAAGGGCGTTGGACTTGGGTGTTAATGTTTAGTCATCCGTGGTACTTCCGTCACATAAATGTGCATTTAAAACTGAACTTTGTTACAGGATGTTAGGGAGTGAATATCTCAAGCATGTTCCCCGCCAGTTCCAAATGCAACTCCCTAACACAACGTTGATGTGTGAAAGTGACAGGCCCACGTATGCTACTTCCCTGATATTTCACCAGCTGATTGGTGTTTCAGAGGTTGTTCCCCTGCCCCTCCTCATATTGCACATACTCTATCACAGAAACCTTAAACCTTAAAGCAGCCTCTTCCTATTGTTCCGGCCTAGTTTGGCTAGCTCTACCACACAGGTTGCCCCGTGGCTAATCCCCTTCTTTCCTCACCGTGCACCCTTGACACCGCTGTGCATGTGAACTTGAACCAGTGCTACGTTCGAGGGAGACGTGACGTCAGGAGTCCCACACTACACCTCTATGTCAAAGCCGGCGTCATCTGTCGCGGCGAGTGCCCTGGTTGTGATCTGCCATGGCGTGACAGCTATTAGCTCTCGCAGGGCCGGTTTGCGTCGGCAGGAATGCCTACAGTCAGCTGGTGTGTTCTGACTTTGCACCGATGCCAGCCCCTCATTCATAAGACAGCCTACGCACTTCCCTTTTCAGCTGCACATTAGTGGGAGAAATTCACGGGTAAATTACTTTCTCGCCCAAGAAAAACAATAAGCTGCCTATAATGACTTCTGCTTGGGCTCTGCGATGAAATAAAGAAATGGGATGCGAGGCAATTACCCATGACAATTAAGCTGCACAACAGGGTACTGGATGAGCAAGGTAATATAGTTTAAGCAAATATTGCCATTGTCAATCTATGCTTCTATTTAACTACACTCTAGATAAGTACTCCCATCTATCGTCCTGGGAAAGAGCAACACGTCGGCCTGAGCAACCGGTGTGGGTGTGTGTGTGTGTGTGTGTGTGTTAAACGGTTTACTCTCTCTCTATTTAGGAACAAGTGATGACATCCATTTTAGCTTGTTGAAGAACAACTCTATTCAGTCACGGAGTAATAATAAAGAGACTGTGATTCTAACTGGAGATGTGTTTTGAGATGCGTGGTGTAAGACATTCTCTTTGAGGGTGTTGTTTTAGCATAGCACAAGCTGTGTAATAGTGCACAGCATTCTGAATGACATAAAGAAATGACTCTGAAAACGCTGCAGCGCCACGAATCACAGTACTCAAGACCAGGCCAGCCGGTAGGGGGTGAAAATGAAAATACAAACGCTTTATCTTGCCGTTCCATGTTTTATTCAAGCCCCACACCTATCTGATGGCAGTGCCAAGAGGAAAACACTCCTCTGTCTGATTGGGTAGTTCTCTTTAGTGTCAGTGTGTATTTACTTATTTATTTACTTACTTTGTGCCCTTTAAGATTACCTTGGGTATATAATAAAAACAGGTTGGTCTATTGTTTGGTGGTAACAAAACGGGTGTCATTTTGGTTTTAGAGTGAATGCACTTAAGGAAATTAAATCCCCCAAATGAGTCAACTAGATAAAACATGTTTGTTTTTCAGAGACACACTGGAATGAACAAGTAAAAAAAATTGCCCTGGTAGCTCAAAACATCAGTTATGTTGTGGCAATGCTCTTTAGCTAGCTGACTGATGACTTGCTTATTCAAACCTCAGTTCATTAAATGGTTGGACCTGTATGTTATTGAATACCTATTTACTGTTGGATAAAGGATGGATGGTACAGGAATAGTACGGCTGGAAATAAAATACAATAACTTAAATATAAAATAAAACAAGATACTGAAATGTACATCTTCAGCCAATGCTCAAACGACCAGTGGCTCAACAACACTTGTCAATGGTGATTTTACAGTACTGTATGTAAGCATGGCACATGAATATTGACGACTGTGAGCGAGAGCTCGCATTGTAGAACAAGGTGCTTTTGAGGTGCAAAACTCTACTTTATTTCCATTACAAAATGTGGGACAGAAATAACTTTCAAGTGAACAACTCCCATTATGATCAAAACCATTTCAACCGTTGCTATTAATGCTAGTGCAGCGATGATTATTTATGAGCTGGTCTTTCATCTGGGCAGGATTAGCCTATCTTTCTGTTAGCTTTTATCGTTCACATGAGATGTCTTCATTCAAACACTGTTCTACATTTCTAAATCTAAACAAATTCTACATTTATTTTTTGCCACAAAGCAGAATTATTTTTTTTGATGATGTGTTAATTGCAACATTGTATACAATATCTGTACCATGCAGGAAACCTCCTACATCTATACATGCTATATGCGCTTTATTTTAAATAGAAAGTCAGACAGCAGTATCTTTCCAATTAGTATAACCCACACTCTGACCCTCAATTCTCTGGAAAGCAGTGTAAGGGGGATCTCTCGAAGAGGAACAGACACTTTGCCATGGTAACGCAGATAACACGTGGCATCAGATCTGGAACGGAGGTTGAGCTGCTGGTGCTTCTGGGCGATTAAACTGCGTGACATGGAGAAAGTGATGCACGAGCCAGAGCTCTTTTCACACTCCCTCAACACTAACATTACCGTGATCAAATAGACACTGGCGGGAATGGACTCTCTTAAGTGCTGGATAAGTGCATTTTACAAAGGATGTAAGAGAAGTTAAGATTAATTTAGTATGGAAAAAAAAACCACACAATGCCTTCTACTTTAATACAATGTTCTCCACTTAGTACATATGGAGTCAAGTGTAATGCTAAGAGTATATGCCTTGCCCCGTTTCCATCAAGCGAGAGACCCTTATTTTTATGACTCCTTAAAGCTCCCGTGAAACAGAAAGCGGTGCACGTACGTAAAGCTGGAGTTGATTCAGAAATCACGCTTCAGTGGAGTGAGGGTCTCCAATTTAAAGCCATCCCATCCCTTCCATCTGTAGCGGTGCCTGCCAAGTTATTTTGTATAACGTGAAGGAGCTGTCTGGCTGCCTGGCAGGGTAACTAGCTGGAAACTGGACCGTGAAGGTCCCTAGGACCCAGGCAGGTATTTATGGTACCGACGGGGCCGATCAACGGTGAGGAACAGGCCACGTTCATACAGGCCTGATATATCCAGACATGTGACTGGATAAATCCATAATATGTAACTGCTGGCCCGGATCCTGACAGATGCCCGAAGTGAGAGCCAGATAACGCGTTTCATCTCATCCAGAAAACCAAGGCACCTGCTCAGCGTTGGCACCGCGGCACACATACGCACAGCTGGTGGGAATTTCAGAAGAAATTTAACACAGTGACATGCATGCATGTTTGAGTCTGGAGAACATTGCTGCATTTTGAATGGTTATGTTATGTTTTTTGTGTTTTTAGCTACAATACGGTGGTTTGTGGATATATCATACAAATGGTTATACAGTAGAATGTTTGAAACCGCTGTTTTCTCACATGGCTACAGTACTGTTGTCGATCCTAATCTACGAAGGAATAAAAGCAAGAGCATTGTCATGGCACTTGGAAAAATAGTGTGTGTAGCTACACCCTTTCAATCAGTGCTATGATGTATGTTAGCTAGTTACATTCCTAGAAAAGTGTAACTGCACACCAGCTCTGAACCTGACTCCACCCACTAGACAACTTGCTAATGCTAAAACATACTCGAGGAGCTGAGGGGAGGGGCTGAGAAGTGGTAACAATAATGTTAACATTTTAATTTGAAGACGTACGAGCGGATGGAGTGTACTGTTGGATACCAGCCAGGTATTGGGGTGATTTTGAATGGATATGACGTGTAGATCCTTTTTCAGCCCAACACCATCACAGTCTCACAGTTCAATCCAAATCCTTGGTTTACAACATAAAAAACACATTTTCGGGTGCAGCTCTCTTTGCTGACAGTATCTGCACACTTTCATGGAGTTTTTAAGGGATGTGTCCTTGCAGGGCACTCAAATGTTTCTCTGATAATAATGACATGAAACCCATCTTAACCTCTTCCGAATTCTCTAGACATCTAATAGCCCCACTGAAATCAAAGTGGCAGAAATGTTGCGGTGCAGATGAATAATTGAATATGTTGGTCCTTTTCTGTTATTGTGGTTGCTCTCATAAAAGCACAGCACAGTTGAACGTGGTTGCGACACACTCAACACATTTGTCATTAAAGTGGTGGAAGAGAAACATCATCTTATGAAGCTGCTAACCCTGCTACACCACTTCCTCCTACAGGGCTTTGCAGGTATACCTTCTAATTTACGCTGTGGCATTATTTTAGGAAGATGCTGTTCAAACACGTTTTAATAGATTGAAAATTGTTTCCCATGTCTAATTTTCAACGACATAGTTATTGTTTTGGTGTCAGGTTCGGCTGAGATAAAAATTCTCAAACCTTGCTCGGTCTTTAATGGGTATTTTTTTCGGATTTCTTCCTGAGAATTATGGTTTGAGCAGATGCAGGTAGGTGTGTATTTATGAGGGCCATGTGCATTTCAGTGAGGAAGGCGTGTTGTGTAAGGTGACCTTGTTAGATAAAAGGAGGGCTCTGAAGCCAAGTGATGAAAGAGAATGGGATCATCCTGGGCTCATTAATGTGGATTTGAAGGTCAGGTAATTATAACAAAAGATGTGTGGGCTGGATTTGGCATCAGGTATTGTTGCATTGTTATGAAGGTGACAGGGCTGCGGAGGAAAGGGATTAATCACTATGACACCAGCTTGTTGTCATAGTCATACATCCCCACATCACAGGACTACTGTATGTGTTGACAGATTGTTGAAATATACATCACACCTGCCATCCACAGCAATACATGACAAGTGTCATAGTCATGAAAGGATTTAAGACACGAAGTCGGCTCATAGTATAATGGTTGGGTTTAAAATGGAAATGAAACATACATGAATGGAATTCACAGGATTTGTTATTGTGAATTTTTCGATGGAACACAAGTTTCATCCAAAATAATGCAGTGTGAATGAATATAAATACTCATATATCCAGCAGATTATAATAATTGACCTAACATGCCAGATATCTGTGTCTGTTGTTAACACACATCCATCTGGGAAACCGTCCATTGAAACGGTTTAAAAAGGGCAGTCACTTTCAACACAATACTTGATTGGACGGCCTGTGAACCAGCAACGTCTGTTGTTATCCACTCTTGCAGTAGAAAAGTCAGGAGAAGAGTGAAAACATATTTTACATTGAGAAAAGCATTTGCTCTTATAATACATTTAAATAAACCACGCCTGTAGCTAACTACGACGCTGATTGGCCACACATAGGTTTACCGGCCTGAAACGCCTCAATTTCCATGCTCTCTAGACTGATTCTCGTGGCACAGTCAAACTGAAGGTCTTAACGATAGCACCCACAGCCAAATGCCAACTGTCAATACTACACTAGTTCCCCATTTTAATTTTCTATGTTATTTTCTTGAAAGAGCACATGGCTGTAGTAGTAGTGGTAGAGCATGGCATTTATGAGTGCTGTAGTAGAGAGGAGTTCCACCCCCTTTACACTCTCTGGGTGAATCCCATTTCACCCCTTGCCCCTCGACCTTAGCCCTAACCCTCCTTTGTGCAGGTTCATCTGTAGGGATAGGGCTTCCCAATTCTTCTTTGGATCGAGGGCTAGGGCTAAGTGTTAGGGCTATATATAATCCTTTAAACCAAGTGTTTTCAGAGGCACACACCAAACAGACTGTTTTGCAAAATTTCCCATAGGGTCAGTAATGTTGTGATTTACTGGCATAATGGCTGCTCAAAACCCACACACATATTTCTCAATGTATTTATAAAGATGTAAAAAATACAAAAATCATTGTATTGTCTTAGTTTAAGGTCATTTCATTGTAGTCTATTACCGGTATGGTAGTTTGTCTTCAGAACCCGTTTAAAAAATGAATCGTTACCGGTAGAACCAAGCCCACTGTTGTTCTATCTATCCATGTTAGCGCCAGTAACTAGCTTGCTAATCAACTAAGTCTCCCCATCAGATAGATGGCAACTGTCATTGTGATACGGTAACATTATTGCCAATAATGTAGTACCCTTGTCCCTTGTAACTTAGTTCCAAGGGGTAACGGGTAGGGGTAAAAATTAGAAATTGCATTGGGCCAAACCAAAACAACAACCTTTTGGTAATGGATATTTGCAACCACAATGGTACAAGGCACAAACTTGAAGACGGCCCCTTTAAAGTGAACTTCCATGGTAACTGACCCACGTTACCTTTGGCAAAGAACTCAGGGTGTGATCTCCCCTCCTGCACTTTGACTACGAGTGTGTGGGAGAATGTGGGAAGAATGCAATATGCTGTTTGAGTGGAGGTGCTGCTAGAATCCTGACACCTCCACCCCCTGTCTGTCTTACGCACGCAGGCTCCCCTGGGAACAATAGCAGCTATAAAGATCCCAAACGCCTACCACAGTTATCAGGCATGGCAGCGCACACTCACACACACTCACGCACACACGCACAGAAAGGGAGAGATGCACAAATGTTGCCTCGTTTATTGCATTTCCTATTTTCAGGTTTTTTTGTGTGTTTTGTTTATTTAATTGTTTTGCTACAAGGAAGAAAAGGTCGCTCGTTATTAAGTATTAAGAGCTGCTTCCATTTTACCCAGATCTACGTTGTTGCGGTGCTTCAGACACTTTGAAAGTCTCGGGAGACGTTCGGTGGTCTGTGCTTGAGTATGTGTGCTTGTGTCTTTTGAATGTATGCGAACGGATATGTTCTACAGCATCTAACTGGTGTTATGTTTTCTGCTGCCTGGTAAGATCTTTTTATACTTCTCTGTGTGTGTGAGACAGAGTGTCACATATGCATGTACGTCTCCAGTGACTATCCACCCCCACCTCCAAACACACACACACACAAACACGCATGCACGCATGCACACACACACACGCAAACACACACACACACACACTTTGTTTTTATTCATATACAATTTCATTGTACCTTCATTTATACACACATTATAATAAATACGCTTTCCCCTGTCAGCCTTGAATTATTTTGTTCAAATTGCCGCAAAACTAGTGATGATAGTATAAACATTTTCATTTGAGGTAGTTTAGGTGTCTAGAGACTGTATGGACAAACCCTCCGTGACATCACCCATAGCTTTTCTCAAGAATGTACAGTACTGTATTTGAACATCGTACTGGCTCTGGCCGTCGCCATCATTGCAGTACCTCACTCTCACCCTATTCATTATAATGGTGAAATATACATGGCTAATATATATATTTTACTGATTATAAAATAATTCACTCCCCCCCCATACAGTTGGCATGAACGGGGAGACTAGCTACAGAGACCAACACCGTTTTTGGAACCAGGCTGTAATGTTTATTTTTGCTGTAAAGTCAAACATTTTAACATTGTAGTCTATGGGAGTTGACTCCCTTTTGCAGCCAGCCTCATGCGGGCCATTCAATGATCTGCAGGGTTTGGCACTTCCGTGATGTATTCATTTCTCAGCACCGGAGGTTCCCGCTTGGTAGAGACTGCAGTGAAGTGCTACTTCAAACGAAACTTGAAGGACAGTCATGAAATCAGCTGGAATACTGTAAAACAGCATCTGTGGAACATCACAATTAATTTGACTATGATTTATTTATTGGAAGTAAAGATTGAGATGGGCTACTACTTTTATATTGCATGCCCGACCTGAATTATTTGAATAATTGCCTCAGCAACCTATTTCCAACCTAAGAGTTGACAACATGGCCCCAAGCCATTTATTTTC
>JAODLL010000007.1:4442745-4467409 GCA_026546735.1 Forbesichthys agassizii | reverse complement strand
ATGTTTGTGTAGTATTATTTTCAGCAGACTGTGTTTTTCTATTGTTGTGACTTAGATGAAGTTCAGAGCACATTTTTTGACCAATTCATGCAAAACTCCACGTAATCCCAAGGGGTTCACATACTTTTTCTTGCAACTGTAGGTCCATAGTCGCAGTGACATCCATGTATCGACTGTATTTGATATAGAGAGTGTGTGACTCCACCTATTCGTCTGAAGAGACCAGTTTGAAATAGATTGGTTGACTGTGTCAAGTGAACTCTCATGATTAGTAGCAAGGCTGTCAGTCGATTAAAATAGTTAACTGCGATTAATCACACGCTTTACCTAGTTCATCGTGATTAATTCATCACATATTTTTACTTACTCAAAATGTAACCACATTTTTTTAACTGTGTTATACTTTTATAACAAGATTTGTCAGCTTTATGCAAACGGTTTTATTTATTTTATTTGAATAGTCAATGTTTTAATTGACTGATAGCCTGATTGATTGCAACATTATTTTCCTTTCTAGCCTTAATATAATCTTAATGGAGCAATACTTAAACACCATCACCTCCATTACATGAACCAAAATGAACTAGATTAGTAATACTGTACATTCACTTCTAATTTTGATTAACTTGCATGAATGTTCTATACACTATTGTGGAGCCTGCAGTCTCATAGACATTAAGAGTACTGCATTGTACAACTCTTACCTGTTACCATATTAATAAATGAATCACTTTTTGGACCATTCCCCACCAGTATTAAATAAACAATATATCTTGCATAACCCTCTGCTTGTGTAAAACAAATGAACATATTAAATGCTACTGCCTCAACAGGTGATATAAGGCTAATGACCAAGTAAATTAATACTGTCATGACCTTTTTGCATCTGTGGTCTTCTGTGGCTAAATATGTCTCATGTTCAGCATTGCATATGTTCAAGTATTGTACAAGGCTCTAGGCTTTGCTGAAGAATCAGTCTGTGCCAGACATCCTAAAGAGACTGCATAATAGCAACAGCTGTTCATGAATTTTAATCCACAGCAGTGGCCTTTCATTGAATGCCTCCATCTTTCCTCATTTCCGTAATTATGGCTCTGCTAGAGAGTTTGGTCTTCAGATCGACACCTCTGAGGCCATGTTTACATTCTCTTCTCACCAGCCTTAAAGCTTGCTGTTCAGATTGCACCATAATTGCATGCATTTGTCTACTCCTGTCTGCCGGTTTTGTTTCTTGGAGCACTGGATGTGTTGAACAAAGCTTTTCTGTTCCAACTTTCACCTCTAGCCTGGTTGTTCTGGGAGAAGCCATCGTTTACTATCATGCAGACACCTCTTCAAGGTGACTCTGAGCTGATCTTTGTGCAGGAGAGGTAATTTATGATGAAATTGCCCGGAATATGTCCTGGGAGGTTGCATTTTCTAAAAGTGTTCTGAACAGTAGCATGTTTCTTATTAGTGTGACATCACTAAGAGGGCAAGTTCTACAGGAGGCAACATTTAATTATGCCTGGACAAAAATATGTGTTGCCTCAATCGATTGCAGACTGTTCCCCATCTTATTAGAAGCTTACATATTTCCTAAAAGGCAAAGCAAGTGAGAAAACGGATTAGCTACAGTCTGGCCAACATCTTACAGCACAGCTTCTCATATAATAAACTTGAACACACAACAAATATGGTTGATGTGGATGCTAGTAGTTTTCAGTTGATGTTGAGTAAACCTGATATACTTAATCAAGCATTCACATCTGCTAAAGCTCCCGACCCAGTCAAAGCACAAGGTGATTTCTCAGTGGTCAGCACCAAGATTATACTTTCAAATAATTGTATTTTTCCCTGGCAGATTAACTGGCCTCCGCATGCAGAGCGGTTTTAAGGAGGAGGGCCGTGTCTCCTAGTGGGTTTGGTTGTAAAGAGCACGTCGACTGGCTTTGCACCACAGATGTACAACTCGCTATGGGAGTCCTATTTGATGTCTTAATCCCTTACAGGCAGAAGTAAAGACCTGCCATGTTGTTATCCGTTAATAATGTTGCAACGTGTTCAAGAATACCTAATTTCTTTTCACAAACTGGCAGAAAACAAATGGAATAGTGTCAAGTTGTTGAAACAACTTAACATGCCAGGTGTGGTCTGAGATGAAAGCCAGGAATCCACATTAGCTTGGTAAAGCCATCCTGATTTTGCGACCACTGTGAATTGTGAATCACTCTGGAAATGGTTGTTTGTCATATGGCGACGTGCCAATAGTGTCAACACAACATCCAGCAGGTCATTGGACCACCTTCAACTAGTCAGAATAGTATTATAGTATAGAAAAGTATTTGCTTATAACAATGTTTAACTGTTTTAAGTGCCCAGACTGAGCAAATCATAGAAGTGAAGCTTCCAAAATTAAAATGGTTTAACAAGGATAGGGAATCAAGAACTTAATCAAAATGTGTGTACATACAGTATGTGAAGGTGTACCCACCAATGCACAAATTCTCCTCGACTAGAGGAAATTCAGAAGTAGAGGAGTTGACTTACACACACACACACACACACACACACACACACGCATTCAACACTTAAAATTGGTTTTGCTGGAGGAGCATGATGCAGTTTCAAACTCTTTCCTCTTACTGTGTTGGAGTAATGATGCCAAAGGTAATCTAACCTAGGAGACGAGTCAATCATAGCCTTTTTGACAGACTGGTTGTTCGTAATAAGAGACTGCACGAGGAGTCAAAGGTGAAAAATGAGTGTGATATTGAGGGTGGGCAAGCTAGTTAGAAGTAGGGGTTGCACTTGACGGACAGTTTTTGTGTTTTCATGTTGGTGGTGGTGGGGTGACTTTCACACCCTGAAATGACAGCAGCAGGTTTCAGGCACTTGGATAGAGTTGTTAAACACACAATGGGGAGAGGACAACTGACGGCCTATAGTGCTGCAGTTGTGGAAGTAGAAGTAGGTCCCTCCTCCACCCCCCCTTCTCTGCCATGTGCAGAATTTAGACAGTCTACATGGGGCTGTCCAGGACAGAGCGGCACCGCTATAATTCAGCGGCTGACTAAAACAACATGACAAAACAGTTAGAACAACACCGCACAACGTTAGGACCGGGGCCGGAGTCGCACTGTCCTGGAGTGCACGGCACGGCTGGGGTCTGGCACCGACAAGTCCACAGCTGTGGGACTGCCAGTGTCCAACTGCAGGGTCAGAGGAGCTGTGGTAACCTAACCTGCCTGAGGAGACCCTTTACGGCCCTGGGAACGGCCCAAAGCATGTAATGACTGCTAGAAAATATGTCTCACTTCGACCTGTTCCCCACACATCTGCTATTCATCTCAAGTATTAGATAGATGGTGGTTCTTGCTGATGGAAAAAGAAAAGAAAAAAAGGCACCATTGCTTTGTGGCTAAGATAAAAGGTTTCCAATACCGTGTCTATTATTACTACTCTAGTACTATCGCAAGACCACGGTTAGCTCAGCGGTAGAGCTCAGCCACTATATAACTGACTTTCTTACGGGCACCTTGGTAACTTTGGTGACAAGCTGTTATTTGCAGGATAATGTTTTTATTTTTTTGCCCTATTTAGTGAGTATCTGACAGCAGTGTCAGGGAAACTGTGTAATATACAGTATGTGATTGAACTTGAATTCTAATTAAAGTCCAAATCTCTGGTTTATGAATAGGATGGAGATTATGATCCCTTTTCTGGGAACTCTGTTACGATATGCTCTTGTTGCCACTAAAATCAGTCCAATTAGGATGCATAATCCGATACTGCCGGAGAGGTACCACAATGGCAGGAACAGCATCTGACATTTAGTTCAGCCAGGATCGTAGATTGGCACTTGATTAGAAACTAATCCATGTCATTATCTTCTTCAGTGAAATTAGTTGACTAGAAAATTATGTAATATGTAAATCACAGAGATGGAACCGGGGCGGGGCTTGGAGCAATAATCACCTCTGGAAGAGCAGCGGGCAGCAAGGACATATGCTGTTGTCATGGATACCAACACAAAAAAAGCATGTTAGGCTGCAGTGAAGGCAAAATGAAACGTAACGCCTTAGAGAAATGTTCCTCACTCACCAAATGTTAAATCCTGGTGTGACAAGGCAGCAATTAACATTTTAGTTCTCATCTTTTGCGGCTACTTGTTCACTCTCGCTGTCGGCCATTAAGAAGCAGATAACACATTTGGGGCAATGTTGCCAATGGCGTTGTATTGTATCTTTCCCACTAGATTATGAACACACACACACACACACACACACACACACATGTAGCAGGTACAATCCAGCTCATCTCACCCCCAGACCCCCCTCCCCCTTCTTCAGCCCCCTTTGGCTCCAGTCCTGAACCTAACCCTCAGAGGAGCAGGAAATAATTAGGAGAGAAAATTGCAGCTGACACTATTTCTGAAAAGCAGGGTATTGTAATGAGAGCAGAGCAGGTAGTCATTGTGTCTGCGCCAGACCATTCAACAAGCCCTGGGTCGCGCGGCGGGCCGGGAGAGGCCCGGGGAGAGTAAGCAAGAGCTTCGCCGAGTCCCTTTAATGCATGTGGGAATGGAGCCCTTAAAGGATGGGGCTAAGGTGTCTTCAACAATAGCAGAGCCAAGGTTACGGCTGAGTAACTACTTCAAACTACTCTCCCGACTGACACGCACGCACACACACGCACACTCATACAAGAATACTCCCCCACCCCCTTCACCCCCCCCCCTCTCTCTCACTCTCTCTCTTTTTCTCTCTCTCTCTTTCTCTCTCTCTCTCTCTCTCTCTCTCTCTCTGTCCCCCATTCTCTCTGTCTTCCCTGGTCTGTCTTGTGTCTCACCAAGTTCCCAGCATGGGCTGTGAGGGATGCCCAGCCACAGCTCAAAGTTATCTTCATTAGTAGTGGTGGTGGGGGGGTGCTGGCTTGGCAGAGCAGCATTCTCCAAGCAATACGCTCTGAGAAGATGAATAAATGGCTTGTCCCACATAGCCAGGCTGTAGCAGAGCACAGGCAGGCTGCATGGAGACATAGATGAGGCATTAGCGGATGTATTTCAACAAGGGGCTCTGGCAGCCGAGCAGTGAGGGTGGACAGCACATGCTGCAGCCCGAATATTAAGGCTGTTTAATGAAATGTGCCCCATTACCGTCACTTCACGGGAGCTGAGATATAGGGTGGCGTTACAGGCGCGAGCTGCTCTTCGTAAGGGTCCGTCTAGGACAAGATCTCTGTGAAACGCTTTAAGTGTTTTACTGTTTGAATGAGCGCTTTGGGTAAAAAAGTGGGTTAACGACACTCATGGGCCACATACAATATTAGTACACTTGATCATACACCCCTCCCCCCCACACACTTACTATGAAGAGTTCAGATACAAAAACATCCAAAAGTCCATCTGATAACTTTTGTTTTTAAATTGGAAATATTTCAATAATTAGCAAAAAAAAAAGGAAAATATTACTTTTTATTCTGTGACAAGCAACATTTTAATGGTAATATAGGTGCAACTTAAGTAGTGAACCCAAATATAGCAATCTAATAAATAATGCTGTTTTAAATAGCTAATTTCTACTTTCTTTCTCAGATGGATTTAGATGTACTCTTCAATGTGTAGCTAAAACCATGAAATGTATAAATAAATAAATAAATAGACAATATAAATGGTTGACGGTGGCAGCCTTCGTCTTTCTTTGTGAATGGTAGAAAAGAGAGCTGGCTGTCTGCCCACTGCAAGGTGCACAATAATGCCACACTTAATGAGATAATGACGATCAGAGGCTGTCACTGCAATGTTGCAGGCATCCGTTCAGTAAGACTCTGCAGGGAATACCGCTTGAAATCCTATTTTAAATGAGAAAATAAATTGATGGCCAAATTGCATCTGGGTCACGTCTCCACTTAGCAAAACTCAGATCTGCTCTTAGTCGGCTAAATAATAGGTTGTAAGGGGGAAACAAAATGTTTTCACTGAAGTTGAGCATCGCATCTGGCAATGTGTGTCATCCCTAGCAGGCTCCGCTACACAATTTATAATCAAATTTGAAGCTATAAATTGCTTTGGCAAACGACACGCAGACACAAGCGGCGAAGCGCTCACACAAGTACACAATGCTATACACACAATACTCACATTGCCCAGAATGCGTCTGTGACGCTCCACCCTTTTCCGTAAAGAGATTCTAAGTGAAGCAGGTAAATTAAATCAGCGGCGGTAAGATGCGAGAGGATGGCGTTGCGCCAGACGAGGCTTAGCCGATTTTGTGTCCATTTGTGTGCGACGTGAACGCACCTCCTGCCTTTACGTGGATACTATAGAGGCTCCAAAGCGCAAGAGATCGCTTTAGAGGAAGCGCTTAACGTGACCACAAGCAGCAGGGTGCAGAGACACTCACGCGCTTACGTCATCTCCAGTAGCGTTCTCACAACAGTTGGACATGAAACAAAACACCACAGGAGAGCCCTGCACCCGCCCATAGTGGGGGTCACCTGAGACCTTTTGTGTTGACACCACATGCACGTTCCCATGCACTCTAGCTGCCTGGGCTCTGAGGTTGGACATGGCTATAGCTGCTGCTCCTGTGTCCGCCATGAAGATGACAGGGATTGCCTGGGGGAAGGGCTCCCTTGGGGATAGGCAATGCTGGAGCAATGCTGTGCTTCAGATTCCCATAACCTGTTTATAGCATACGGTTCCCTGAACAGGTCTCTAGATAGCTGGCTTGCAATATACTGTAACGACCAATTAATGCAATGAGACATAAAAATACATAAAAAGGTTACTACGCATATACGCATTTTGGTAAAGATAAAAGGACAGGAAAGGAAAACATTTGTTCATCTCCACTGAAAAGTATAGACATTCTGCCTGTGTCTATTCAATGCTTTTTTTTAATAGCGTATGCCAGTCAAAATGTGCCCTCTGCTAAACACAAGAAAAACACGTCATTGCATGCTTTTGCAAAACAGTGACGATAATGGCTGTATGTTGTTAGCCTGCAATCATGAACATTGAAATTAAAACTTTGGCTGTGAAAAGGGAAAATATATTGATTGCTGTCCAGGTCCATCACAATAGGCATGGAACGAGCAAACTGGAGCATGCAGATGGACTATTCAGTTACCTGCATTCAACGTACTGATCAATGTACTGATCAAAAACAAGGAAATCAATGTGTTTTGCACTGAAGTGGATTCATTCTTACACTTTACTATTCATTACTAAATGATAAAGAACACATTTTTGTCAACACACCGTACTACTGTGCTTAAGAATGAAAATCATTAGAGAGCATATGAATGTGTATGTGTAGATTCAACATTAATGATTCATGTTGCTTCTGGGTAAAAAAAAATCTACGACTACAAATCATTTATGAAAACAATTGCATAACAATATGTTTGACAATGAGCAGTTACAATGCATGCCATTAAAAAGCTGTTACTGTAAGAAGAGCAATTTCCCCTTTCTTTGTCAAACTCGTGTTACTTTTTCCATCAGGACCCGTCTCTGTCAACTGGCTGTCCCTCAGTTCATTAAAGATGATTGATAGCGCTTGACAACCCAGCTGTTGTCTTTGACTCGTCTATGACAGATAGAGAGGAGCTGACAAAAAGACTTGCATTGGACTTGTCTGCAGAGTTGATATTACAGTTTAATACTGTGGATAGGCTTTAGTCTGGGCTTTATTCTATTTCCATATTGTTGGTCCATAGTCTGCATGGGTAAACTAACACTGACGTGACAGATTTAGATGTTAACCACTGTTGACTGGGTTCATTAATACAGCTTTGGTTCGTTTATTGTGTAATGTGGAATACCTTGCAAAGTGCAGCCTACTGCTTCCAATCATATTTCCTTTGAATCCTTTCTCAATGCATTTTGTTTCTAGAGAAAAGACTGGCGCGGGTGCAGTAGTCTGTCCAAAGCCCAGATTTGTGCAGTGCGAAAGCAAAGGAAAGATGTGTCCATCTGTCCAACAACTCACATTCGTTCCTCTGCTTCTGTTATCCTCTAATGGCTTGTGAGGATTTTTACAGGACAAGTTGAGGAGGATTTTATGATGTCTCACAGTGATTGATAACAGGCTCTTGGAGGGGTGTCAGGCTTTCAGTGACGAATAATGTGGATTTCTATCTCTCTGCTTTCTTGTGTAAGATGTGGCATCAATCAAGCCTATCAGGGCCTTACCCTGTAAAATTAAAACCTTTGGGGGAAGTGGCCCGGGGTCCCAACAGAACCAAGATACACCTGTCAACAGGGAACATAACCAGAACACAGATCCGCATTATACTGTAATGCAGAGGCAGTTCCTCCACGGGGCAAAACACAAAAACACAGTTAATGATCAGATGCTGACTACAGGGATTAGAAGTATCATTTTCACAGGGCGTTATTAGATCTTAACCCAGCTAACATTCCTCTCAGCCATGCCAATATTTACCAGCAGCAAAACTAGAATCTACAGTATCAGTAACGCATCAACGAACACATGTGTACATTAATTATCATGGGCACATCTCCAGTTTATAAAAACAAGCTGCCTGCTGGTGATGTTTTTGTCAACAGCCTGTTAAAGGAACAACATGTATTTTGCCTATTAGGTGTGTGAGGGGTCCTGGTACTACTCTCACAACAATAGTGACTTAAGCCCACTGTTCCTTTAGCATAGTTTATCATAGATGCAGTGTGTGTGTGGTGGGCGATCGTATGGCTTTGTTGTCATGGATTACACACTTGTCAAGACCTTAGTGAAAATATAGTGTGTCCTCCTTGAAATGTTGTGTAGCCATAATGGGGGCTCTAATTTCATGGTATTATACAGGTACACAATATTCAAATGTACACATCACCACGCATGTTTTGAAATGGGGAAACAGCAAATAAATGGTGCTTTTGTTAACGTGGATCTCCTACAGTAGTAGGACTTATATGCATGTTGTTTGTTTTCCAGTCGACGGCTGCATACACAAAGCGGCGGGGTCCTGTCTCTACGATGAGTGCAACTCACTAAATGGCTGTGAAACTGGCAAAGCCAAAATGACCTGCGGCTATGATCTCCCAGCGAGATGTGAGTACTATATTGTTATTAGTGGTTTTCTGCTGTGGATGTAAAGGCTGTGAAGCCCTACTGTCTCGTGCTAGAGAGCTGCAGCACTTTCTCGTTGATGAACATGAAGGCCTTTTATGGTAAATGTTAAAAGCAGTGGAATGTTACATTGTGAAATATTTTATTTTTTATTTTGAGTGCCTCAGAATGTCAAGCTTCAGAGCATAGTATTGTATTTATCAGTTATTCAAGTGCGGCCAAAAATGCTCTTTTTATTCCCCTGTATTGTGTAGTGGGTCTAGAGAACTAAATCAAAACTGCATCTCCAGTCCAAATCTATTATCGGGCCCTTTTTTCTGTACAGACAATTAATGTTTTACTACATAAAAGTAAAAAAAACGATGCACGAGCACACACACGCGCACACCTGTTCACATATTGACAGCATAGCAGATGAGTTTCTGTGAGCTCAGTGGCAGGTTTTGTCCATTCTCCCAAGCTAAAAACATTGTAATCATAGTTTATTACTTTTCAACAGCAATTTCTCATAAATGAGACCCTACTATTTGCACAGTGAATAATATGGCGTCCGCCTGTTGTATGGCATGCTGTGGCTGCCATCTGCACACAAACAATGACATTAAGGAAAATATCATTTGTTAATTTTATTATTTCAATAGTTTATCTGATTCATTCTATTAACATATTACATTGTTCTGACCACAATATAATCAGAGCAGCTTCACATTGTGCTTTTTTTGTACATGTGTGCATATCCTCTATGTGGAACGTAATGAAAAAGATTTTAAAAATCAGCAGATCACAAGTAGCTTTCCAAACACCTTTCTGAGAAGATAATGATATGGCAGGTGGGGACACACATTTCTGTCCAGAAACAATGTATTGGTGGTACTGACGTTCGGGAAAGATTTCTGTAAATAGCAAATGCATTAATGTAAAAAATGGAAATGGGTTGTGTTAATATGTTCTGTCAAACAAACGTCAATGTAGCTGATGTATGAGTCATTCTGCTGGACAGCATGTTTGTGTCTGCAGTGCCAAAACAGGACATAGCAAGGCTATGTAATAATACATTCTGACAAAATCTCATTTCCAATAATTGTTGTTTTTAGTATTGGGAAAACATTTTTTTTTTTTCTTTCGATAAGCCCTAGTAGAATACAGTATGTTGACGGAGAACAGTTTTGTCCGTTATTGTGCCTCACCATACACACAACTTTATCTTCACATCTTGTCCAACTCCAGACCTTATAGCACATTGTCCTATTTGACTGTTCTTAGAAATTGTCAGCTGTTTGGACTACTGTCGGAGAGCATTTCAGAGCACTCCACTTTGACGAGTGATCTCACTCCTTCCCTAAGTCTACCAGCTGCCTGATTTATTTGTGCTTTTTTTCACATACATTTCCGTCAGTGAATTACTTGTTATACCTATGCACATTTGAAAGTTGTCACGGTTGAAATATCCTCAATAATGCTCCCATCCACCCCTGCACAATGTACAGGGTAAACAAACAGGGCAAAACAAATATTCACATTCCCCTGAATTATGCATGTATCCAAAAAGTAAACAAAATGCTGCGTGTTGGGAATGAATGTTCATTTAATGTATTACATTTGTGTGGGATATGTTAATGTACAGTAAAAACCAATCTGAAAGTAATGTAAATATTGTCCTCAGTATTTAATTTATTCCCCACTAAAACATGAGCCTCAATATGGACTAGTCCATATGAATCATCATTGGAACAGGCCTGGTGCATCTTCATAAATTAGAAGGATCAGTGACAATGTGATTGCAAACTGTAATATAGGGCTGAGGTTATATAATTTAATACTGTACTGTACTGATGAATGATGGAAGTGGGCAGATTTTCTCATTGGAGTTATTCATTCACATTCATCACCATGTCACAGATATTGGTGTCTTTTCTCAAAGAGCGAGATGAAGGCAGATGGACCATTTACATCTTGGCTAACTCAAACATGTCCAATGTGGGCCCATTGTTTCTCACTCTGCCAAAACAGTTGGCTGCTTTTTCTTTTTTTTGTGTGCAATTATTATAACCATGTCCATCTCTCATTGGATTCTGTAGGGACTCCCATTGCATTTCTGGAACCCATTGGTCTCCAAGTAATTTAAAATAAGTAAGTCTAGACCTAGACTGAAATAGTACAAAGTGTTGGCCACTTTGGCTCTAATTGAGCTTTTAGTGTTTCAGGCTTGGTGTCATACGGCCAGCTGTGCTGTCCCAAGCTTTTGCTAACAAGGCCGCGGCAGCAGGTCGTTCATCATAGCATACTACTGGTCTGCTCATGTCTCTTTGCCCTACCCATCATTGAGAGATAATATCACCATGCTTACGTTTTGTGTTTTGCCAAAGGTGTGTAACAGTATTATTCTTTCTTTTCTTTCTATTATTATTAGTATTTTATAGTTTTGGTATTGAATTGTAGAAGGGCAATTTAAAGGATGTATAGAGAACGCTTGTACTGTACCAGGCTTCTGTGTGTTCTGTAGATACTTTTTCCGATGGGAGTCCCTATGACTTGGGGGAAGTTGATTTGAAATCAGAGTTCTCCTTGTTTGGAGGTTTGATGTACTGAAGCAATGGGAAATGACCGGTCTAAACTACTCCATTTTACTATTTTTTTATCGGTCTTTCTCTCTCTCTCAAGACAGGAAAATTGCTCTCCATTACATCCCACTAAGCAGTTTAGGCTGTGAATCCCAGTGGCCAATGAGCCATTCCTTTAAGAGGGCCAAGCACATGTGGGACTGCTTATTATGGACTGAGCAAGGATTATTAATCAATGACAGTAATTATCCAACTGCCATAGAGGAAATACTCTAAAAAGAAGTCATATTAAACTGACAGGGAAATTGTCTATTTATCCTAATTTTAAACAAGTTACTGATCTGTTCACGTATTCATGATCAACTGAATAAGTGAACTGGTTTATACATTTGACTTGGTATGACATTATTGCTGATTATAAGCAGTATTCAGAAGGTTATGTTGAAATTAGCAAATGACAATTCCCTATTTTTTGTGAAATATTCAAGTAATTCTTGGTAAAAAGAATGTATTTTATTGAGTATGATCCTACATTGCTTTGGTTCGATTATGTTTTTTAATGATTAAATAATCAACATGAATAAATAAATAAATAAAAATGCCCTATACTTTGACATATTTAGAACTTAATAAGTGTCCTTATATATATAATGTTATTAATTAATGTACGTGTGTTCTATACTAGTCTAATATTGTAAATGTAAACTGTTAATCCAAAGTCAGCACTTACTGTAGCCTTAGTTAAAATGTTACTCTTAAAGGTATATTGAGCTCAAACCAGACAGCCTGTGAAAGTTGATGTCCCAGAGGATTGTTTATATAGACAAGGGCTGTTTTCACTCTCCAATTTCATCTTGAATATTTTACCCAGTTTTGTTTTTGTCCCCAGGGCTGCATTAGATTGACAGTTCAGGCTGCTACCGCTGTTTATTGTTCTGCTTCTTTTTGCCCTGTTATCTCTTTAGTTGTAAGAATACACTATAAATAATGAATTTTATTTGGAAACAAGCAAGGGAGAGCCACATTGTTTCTCTGATGTTGCTGTCAAAAATGCCCTCCTTCCATTTTTGTCTGTGACTTTCGTTGACATTTTTTTGCATGTAATGCAGGGCTTCAAAACAGACCGGTTTTAGGAGACAGTATTTCACATTCATTAATTCATTCATGAAATGTAAACACTGTAAATGTAATGTGTAAAACAAATACATGTTTGTTATTCAGTCTTATCATATCCAAATAGTTTCAAGAAACATCCAAAATAGCAGTATGGCTGTCACTGTGCTTCACATAAAGGTGATTTACAGTAGGGTGTGGTTAAACAGTTTTCATCATAGACTGCCTTGGCAGTGCTGGCTCAACACAGTCCTCTCTGGCAGGGCTTATATACTGTACAACCTTATTGCAACACAAGTCAGCCTGCAGACCTGTGATTTCTCTAATCTAAAACCACTGTAGGTGCTAACCTACAGTCTATGTGTACAAAGCCAGGGTTCCTCTCCGCAGCTCTCTAACGTGCTGGCCTTATTGTTGAGGCCTCCATACATGCTTGTGGTCCTCTGCTGTATCTTTCCTTTTCTTCTTCCATTGTCATTGAGACTTGGTCCTCCTCCACCTTGATGGCCTCCACTACTCAGCAACACATGGTGTTTACAGTATCTGCACCTGTGCTAATAATGCTAATCATTAGTTTGTGATTTATTCTTCTCCCTGATAGCATGAGCAATGTTTCCCATGGCCTATTTAATCTGAGAGACCGGGCCGTCTGTTAGTCTCTCTCCACTCAGCAAACACAGATAAATCACAGCAAAGTACCCACCATTAGTAACTGACACATTCTGCTCATTCTGATTAAATTACCCGGGTGTACGTTCTCATTCCACCGGGCTGCTTTGTCAAAGCATCTCCACCCCATCGCGTGTAGCAGAGGTGATGCTTGCCGAGGTGCCACTGCATCGCCCATACTTAGTTATTGGCATACAGCTTGTTAACCAGGTAAAACGCTGTCCTGTTTGGTGTTTGGTGCTGCTGGCAAAGTAAGTGTCACTTACTGGTGTTTTTCCAAGCGTATCATTTAGTCAATTGTACTGCTTGTTACCTAGTTAGTTAGTTAGTTAGTTGAACTAGTTGCTAAACTTATAGGTGATGTCAGCAATAGTAAAATAATACACTTCTTTTTTTTTTTGTTGGTCAAATCCAACTACTGCCAGTTCTGTTTGCGCACTGAAACAATAATCAGGTGTTTCTAACCAGCCCTGGCTCTGTAAATGGGAACACATACAACGTGACAACACCTCACAACGATAACACTGGCAATGTGTGTTCAATATCGGGGGCGGAGCTTCTGACGGCTATGGCGTTGAGTTCATGCCTGTATATCAACAATCTCTCTCCAGAATGACTGACTCCAATGTTAAAACCACACCACTTATGCACCAGGAATATAAATAAATAAATAAATATACAACATATTGAGACAGCCTATCTGCTTGTGTTCGTGTGTTAACAGTACAGTATATTGCCAGTATTGCTATTGTGTTTGCTGGTGGAAACTGTAGCATTACAGAAGACCGCCTTGACTGCACAATGCACATCATAGATCTACTTGCACATGGCCGTGTATTTTATTGAGACGCGGTGGAAAAAAATTGACTTGTTGTAGCAAATGCATGTGTGGCACCGAGCGTCCCCGGTGGGCTTTGTAGCCTTGGCCTGACACACATGACGCGTTGTCAACATCCAATGTCACAGCCTGTTGCTGCTTAGTGTTAGCGCACACGTCATGAATGTCACTTTGTGGCTTGATCCACACACTCCGTTTAGCCAGAGTGGGTCTAGCTCCCAAGACAGGCTTTTTGTCTGTTCTATCTGATACCATTCCTAAAATATAAAGGATTACATATTAGTGTTTGCATTGTTACTGCTGGTGGTTGCAGTTGATTTAGTTTAATTCAGGTAAAATCCCATAATGATCGACATGATCTATTTTCCCATGCTCATTGGGAAATGTGATGTAAGGAATTAGTTGAAAGAATTTACTCTTTAAAATATATTTTTGTTCATTTTGAAAACCGCTTGCTTTGGTGTGTGGGGAAAATGCTAATACGTACCACAAACTTTTTATAATCAAACTATCAGACAATGTTTTAAAAATGAATAAGGGATGGAATCAATGGTGGGAAATAATATCTGATTTCAAAGAGGAAAGACCATATGTGTATTTTTAGCAGTATTTATAAGAGATAAAGTGCCTGTCTGCTCTTCCAGATCCTAATCAACGTGTTCTCTGGGTTCTCATTGGCTTTAATGATGGTGCACTCAAAGCCGAGAGCTTCCTAATTTTGCCGCTCCGCTTCAGAGGCCCTCCATGTCCTTCTTCTTGTCCTTTTTTTGTATGGATATTTGTGTTTCTTTTGTCGGCTGGCCTGTCAGTCTTTGAGGCCTCCTGAGGACCCACGTCATTTGGTAATTTAGTCTAAATGGTGATACTGTAATTATGTGGCATCAGCTGCCTGGCTGTCAGTGAAACGGCCAGCGGTCATTCATCACTAGGAAACCTGGGGCGGCTAGAAGGGGGGAGGAGATTGTGGGTGGGGGGGGGGGGGGTGAAGGGGCGCTGCGATGGCAACATGACTGCTCGGGTAAACACGTCACCGCATGGTGGTCTCTTCCAAGAATGGTGAGAAAGGTGGTAGGGAAAATAAGAGGAGAGATGGGGGGCATTTAGACTAATGGGGTGCAGGCTGTGTGGAGGTCTGGTTATTTGGCCGAGATTGTGGGGGAGGCATGTTTGATTGAGCCCCAGAATGACAGTGGTGTACCAGGTGTGTGTGTATGACCAGTGGAAGGTGAGGATTGGAGCTCCCATTTGTCAGTGAACCGCCCTGGCTTAATGAACGCTGTCATTAAAGGCCTCATCACCAAGCAGTGTCCATATCCCTGCACCCACGCACTAGGCTTATGTGCATCCACATGCAACACACAGAGACACACACGCGCGCACACATGCATGCACACGCACACACGCGCGCACACATGCACACACACAGCAGAGTACTTTTAGAGTGCAATTTTACTTCACCCCAGTAGTCCAAATTGTTATGTATTTTGAAATGATGATTATGATAATAGTAATAGTAATAAAAGAGGCCCTTTCAAAATGGAACCCCCGACAGACAACTCCAACTCACTTCACATTTGTGAATATATCACACATTTATTAGGCCTAGGGTTTTGTAAGGTAATAACACTGTATTATAAAATTCTTTCTTCTTTTTTGGAATGCAAACATGTGCTGTCAAGCATTTGCTTGGAATGTTTGCAATACAAACCCAAAATGGATTCCGCTCATAGGCTCTATATATGTACAAGAATGTCTGTGTTCCCTTGTACAGTAATTGTATTGTCCCGTTTCATGTCTCACTCCAGCAACATAATGGCTCCTAGTTGGCCCATAGGCATTCTAATACTGTGACTAAGACCAATAGAGAACATCACCACTTATTCCCCAGCGGACAATAGTGCACAGTTTATAGGTAGCAACAACATGTCTCCTCATTTGACAGCCCCGTTGTCTGTGGAAGAAAAGGGATGTAGTAATCTGATGGCTTTGTTTACCTCTCATCCAAGACTAAGGATAAAAACTAATTAAGAACAGGGAGTTACAGACTCCTGTAGTGCCATTTTCACAGCTAATTATGCATGAATACAGCCTGCCTAAATACTTGCTCTCCAGTCCTTGATGTTCTTTTCACTAAATTGCTATGGTTACTTCCGCTCATTAGGCTTTTTAAGACCGTAAACGTTGACAGGTTTTGTCTCTTTTTTTCCACCTCTCCTCACAGAATCTGCTAACTAACCCCCACCACACCCCACCCCCCAGAGCACCACGAGCAAACTGTATGCTTTATTCATATGGTCATTTGACCTCTGTGTGTATCCCCGGCTGCCATTCTTTCCTGGGTTTAATGCTGTGGATTTAGACCTGCACTGGGGTCTTTAAAAACTATTAACCTTCCCATAAAAGTGCATATGGCGCTCTATAAAGCCTAATGGGAAAGCCGAGCGATACACAGGAGCCCACTGTGCTTTCAGAGCCCGCACTTTCGAGAAATAGGGAAATGAGACTATAAAAAGGCAAATAAAATATATTTTCATTGGCTGTTGTTTTATTCTAGTGTGTTTTGTTTAGTTGTTTGACTAAATATCAGGAAATTAAATTGAGAGTACATTTTAGGTAATTTAAGATTTAGGAGCCAAATATAGTTTTTGCATGTAACTTTTTTTATTTGACTCCTGTATAGATTCTCTTCAAGCACTGTATTTTAGTTCCAGAATATTTTTTGAAACATTTGGAGGCGGTCAAGTGTGTCTGTAAAATGCTTGCTGCTCAACAAAAAGATAAAGATTACTACTTGTGTATGTGACTTCTCGATGTTTTGAATTGATACATTTTTTCTTACAGTAACCTAGTCCATGTCTATGACTTTCAATGGGAAGTGTCCATGCTGGTTTATAGAGTGGAACAAATTGTGCAGGTTGCAAAATTAGTTGAGTCTCACTAGGCTTGTCTCAGACATCAGACATGTTTCACTGTCGACGCTGGCAACCAGGAAATGTTTGCTTCTCCATTTTTATGACATGTCTCCATGTAGTGCCTGGCGTTGTTCGTGCCACCGGCCTGCCTCTGATCCCTGTGTTGTTTTTAAAGACAGCGCAAGGTGAGCAACGGCCCTGGGACAAGCAGTTTTATGGTGATCACCTTGAGTCGTTGCTCTGGCCAGGAAACCAGTGAGCGTAATGGATCTGCTGGGAGCTGGAAGTATGGATTTATGAAAGTGTAGGGCAGGGAGGAGGCATCGATCCACTTGTCTCTACTTCTACAACTTGTGACACACCCATGAATAACGTCAGATAACTAATACAAGGTGAGAACATTCTGATAAACAACAGAACCTGGGGTTTCCTTGTGTTAGCGTGCCCAGTTATTACTGCACATTGCCCAGCTGTGCTCACCCTGTCCTAATAAGCCACCATATCTTGTTCAGTAAGACCCATATAGTCAGAAAGACTAAGATGATCCAGCTATTAGCGAGTTATCTGGCTGTGAAGGCATGTCAGGCCCCTGCCTGCCAAGGCAGTGCCCGGCTGTGCACAGCCGGGTGTCTGTAAAGGTCCCCTCCATACGTGGGGCAGTGAGGCTGGCGGAGAAGGCAAGAAGGGGGGCGTCCGGCTCAAGTTCCTCCCCCTTCCCCCAACCCTTCCCCCGTTGTCTAATTATTGACCCATCTGGTAATGTCTTCTCAATCGCTTCAATTATGATGGCACTGGTGTTGCCGGCGTCCTGGCGTCGGGCCGTGCATAATTCATGCGCAACACCCTGGATGCCACTCGTAGCTGTTGGTTTGAGCTGAATGTCAATACCACCTCGTGCCTCCGGTGGAGCAAAGGGCTGTCTGTATCGACAGTGACGGGGATATAGAGAACACTAGCAAACGATACCAAGGGTGGATGGAAATCCTATCTAGCCGCGTCCGGGAGATACGTCCTTCTTTTTTTTTTTTGTTGTAATCAGCCTGTCAACTGCGTAACTGTCCTCTGCACACAGTTTGCCATGATAGCTGACCTTGTTATTGTCACCCCTGTACCTCATAATCAATAGCGTTCAATTACTCATGATCTGCAGCCGCTGTGTCAGCCCGACCCAGGGAAGAAACGGTGGCCAACCAGGAGTTAGCCCACCCATCAGGGCTCGGGCTGAGGTGCAGAGACCACCGGCTCACCTCAGCTACAGCGGATCGGTGGGTGGACAGGGACGGGGGACGGGGCATCAAGAGGCGGAGGCACTGCGACAGTTTGGCTGTTCATTAAGAGCTGTGAAGATGAAGGGGAGAAAGGGTCACGGTTTTGACACCGTCGTGTAATGGAGGTCTTTCTGGTGGAGCACTACATGACACCTGCAAAATGTTTCATTACTTGCTGCCACCGGCAATTGTTTACCCACAGATTGGAACTCAGCAGATGATCAAAAGCATCTCACGTGGTTCACAGTAGCCAGGTGTAGCCATCATCGCTGGTGCGGACAAGCCAGTTGCTTTGGACGCACAAGAGACACAGAGATGGTGTGATCTTTCTGATGCTTTCTTCAACATGTTTGTATTTGAAACTATGTGTGCAGCGTATGTTCACTAGCCACTGACAGTCCGCATGAATATGAAAATGAATAGTGTGCAGCCATGCTGAGTGAATCATGTGGACTTCCCACAACAGATCTCCTTCAATAGCACCATTCACAGAGGCTGACCGTTAAGTCACTATGCTGCCGACATGTGGCCAGGCCATCTACAGTTGAGTTATACTGTATGTACGCGAAATAAGCTGTCGGTGTTCCACAGATGCATTTCTAGAGACCTGCTGTGCTGTGAGAGCTAAACAAATCATCTTCCTTGAGGGAAAATGCCACCAAGGGAATATCACACCACTTTCCACATCTCACTCAAAGACATTTGCTTAGTTCAACTGATGCTCTACTGTTCTTAGTTGTATTGTCAAAAAGACACGGTCAGTGAATGCTGTACGTGCTACTGTATATTGTATGACTAACAAAGGAAAACAATAACTAATTTTACAGTTATTTTAGTGAAGTAGTGTGCCAGAGTGTGTACTGTCATGTCTCCCTTCTTTAAAGACACTTCTAATTCCCAAAGCTAAATATTTTGATGGCACGTTGGTCGATCAGATGTTCCCATCCCACATATAAATACTTTGGAGAGAATTGCGATGCTCTAAGCCAAATAGAAGCAGACTGCTCCAAGAGCTTGGCGTATTTTACCATGTTTTTATTCTTCACTGTTTATTGTAATATCACATCTTTACCTTTCGCTAATGGTTATTGTTGTATGACAGTCTGAATGGCTGGTTATTAAGAGAAAATATCAACTGTTGTGTGGTGTTGTTTCTCTGCCAACAGACTTTTACGATTTGGATTTGAGGCAGCGTACTATATGCCTGAAGAAGAATAAACCCACAATAAACAACAGTGCCATTGAGTAAAAGAAAAAGAGAAAGTATTTTTATGTCAAACGCATAATGTGGTTGTCAAGGCCCGGTGTGTAAGAGAGCGTATGGAGCAGATGACAGGAAAACACGTTGCCTTCGGCACTGCCGTCTGAGTGGGACGGCTAATGGAGAGTCTCTAATGAGCGTCGCCGTGGTTAGTTATTCATCGTGGTTCAGACGCGCCGCGGGAAAGGCAGAACTATCTGAAACCTATGATGTATCAAGAGGAGGCAGGCATCGCTCAAAGCACGGCGCGTGCTTCCGCAGAACAATTCTTCTTCTTTCCTTTTTTTTTATCCCATGTGGGACACAAAGCCGGGCTGTCTCATGATAACACGAACGCACTCACACACACGCATGCACGCAGCCGTATACGCCCTGGTCAATTAAACAGGGAGCGGCCGATCTTTCGGCGGAAGTTGTACGGGCGTTTTCTCTGGCGCCATTGCTGCTCTTTGTATTTCTTCCCAGGTTCATGACCAGTGGTGTCGTGACATAGTGGCGAGCAGCTGCCTTCATTAATATCCAGGGCAGAACTTTGAGGGGGCGCACCGAGCTAATTATCTCTGCCCATGCCCCGCATTGCTCCTGTTCCCCAGCCCCCTCCCAAGCCAAGTAGAGTCACCGGCTCCACCTTTCACCTTGTTCCATCTCAGCCACTCTGACACACAGGAGAAGAGGAATCCCTCTACGTTAATGTGGCGTAATCCTTCGATATCCGCTGTTGTTGTCTGGGCGGTGCCACGTCATTGTGTGAGCCTGTCTTTGTCTGTCAACGGAGACTGTGGTGTCTGTGACTCCCAAGGGTGTATGGGGGGGTGGGGGGGTGGTGGTTGCATGGACAGTGTAGCACAATGGGGGTGGAGGGGGTGGTCGTCGTGTGTGTGTTTTTCTGTTTGGTGCCGGGGGACCAGGAGCCTCCTTCATTACTGTCATCTGTTTTCCCAGATGGCAGGGTCAGTATCTGGGGGAGACTTGATGAAAGGACTGTTCAAGGAGGGTGACACTTGGCTGTGCAACACTCACTCTCACGCCCGTCGCTCACAGGTGATAGACGGGCTTTAGTGAGCTTCACAGAGAGAGAGAGAGAGAGAGAGAGAGAGAGAGAGAGAGAGAGAGAGAGAGAGAGAGGGGGAGCCAGTGGAACGTGGTAACTCCTGACGCAACGAGGACGGTTGGCTGCGTGTGGCTCGTCCAACCACAACGCAGAGTTTTCCCTGTGTGATTCCCGGCACGCCTCTCCCCCCTCGCCCCTCTCGTGTAATTCGTTGGGTGAATGGCCTATAACCCACAACCCCCCCCCGCCCCCCCCTCCTTCCCGGCGTCCTCCCAAACACAACGCAGCCCCGGCACGTTCCCCTCGGCGCGCGGGGCAGACACATGGATGTCGTAATGATCTGCCAATGGCTCATTAGAGATGGAGCCTACCTGTCGGCAACACAAGCCGACACGGAAGCTGCGATCATGGAATGAGGCTGTCCGCGCCGCCGTCGCTATAGCGCAGCAGCCACTGGTACAGTCCATGAGATAATGAGTTGCTTTCACGCTTTACCTTGAAAGCGCAGCAAACGGCCCTCACACCAATTAAGAGCTTGTTTTTCGCTGGAGTGGCCATTATCAAATCTGACCTTCCAATTATTTCTCTCATTTTCCACCTGATTTTGTCACCCAGCGTAGCCTCTGAGGATGCACAAGGAATGGGTAATGGTTCTCCAGGCAGACATCCAACGCCACGGGAACACAAAGGCACGGCCAACGGTGGCCGTGGGTCGGACTCTCTCTCTCTCTCTCTCTCTCCCCCCCCCCCCCTTGTCTCGTTATCCTTTTTTGTACTGTATCTCCTTCACATTCTTCATATTCTACCCTTTTTTTGCCAGGCAAAGTATAGGCCATTAATGAGAAACGATCTTCAGGCTTTGAAATCATGAGTCTTGTAGTTTCTACTGCTGTGTAGTTCCTTGTAGATGTCGTGCGTGTGAAGTGTCTCTTTCTAAAGGCTGCACAGTGACGGTTCTGTCCGTGTACACCTACTGTACAGTGCTACTTTACTGTGCATCTGTGCACTCCTCTTTTATCTTCGCCTTCTGTGCGCAGACCTTCTGCTCTGCCTCACCTGATGGCAGGGGCCGCACAACAGCTGCAGCAAGGCTGCAAATCCCTGTCACTGGATACCCTACTCTCTCTCTCTCTCACACACACACACACACACACACAGGGGCGGTGTGGGGAAGCTCGGGAGCAGATATTTCTGCCGTACCTGAATCTTCCAGAACCTCACATGTAAACATTACTTGATATGGAGTAATTTGATGAACGCCGTCCTGGAATGCCTGCTCTTGTTTCCTTGTCTATCATATTACACACCAAGTGTCCTGCATATGTCATGGAGCTGTGATTCTGACGGGAAGGCCATCCTTGAGACATAGTCATCGTCTTCCTCGTCTTTAGACATAGCTCAGGTCAAACATGCTTTACGTATATTTGCCTGTTAAATGATACGGTTGGTGCACAATGGCATTTATTGTATGGTCTGCTACATGTTTCACTTCAATAGGGCCAAATAAGGGAAAACTGTTTTTCTTACCACCCAGCAGTTGTTTTGTTTGGTTTTGTTACACAAGCCATCAAGTACAGTAATGACAAGAGTATGAATACTTGAAGATGTGTGCAAAACCATGCACCTTTGTAATTAAAGTGTTGTCTGAACGCTATTTAAGAAGGTTTTAAGATCATAATCCATCATTA
The DNA here is from genome assembly GCA_026546735.1 of Forbesichthys agassizii. NCBI lineage: Eukaryota > Metazoa > Chordata > Actinopteri > Percopsiformes > Amblyopsidae > Forbesichthys > Forbesichthys agassizii. The sequence goes on along the minus strand of JAODLL010000007.1, from coordinate 4,444,971 downwards.
AACCCCATCTCATTTGACTGGCAAATATTATATTTACAGTGTATTTGTTATATCTGAAATCCCTTTATGCTGTCCGTGCCACATCGCAGATGTTTCATATTAGTGTTTGTATCCAGAATATAAATCCATTAATAGGATTATACTATATGTGTGTCATTTTCTATATCTTCTGTACAAAATACATTGCTATTTTGCTATTTGTCTAGAACAACGCTTAGTCTGTGTAGACATGGTCCCATAACATTAACAATTTATCAATGCTACAAAATGTTTTGGACATAATATTGTAGGGCTCACATTCACTAATAATAATACTCATATTTACTAACTGCAGTTTTTGTGTTTAAAATGTTTATTGTTATGTTATTTTCCTGTTATTGTACATACACGTGCAGACACACACACACAATTAATTAATTGGTATGTAATATGTATATTGTCTGGACTTATACAATAAAACACTAGAATTTTGTAACAAAAGATCTATACTGTAAATGATTCCACCCTTATATATTTGTATTTAACTACAGGTCAGTGTTTCAGTGTGTGGTCAAGGTATTATCCATTGTTCTGATGAATACACTGATGGGGTGGGTCATTTCACCACCTACAGTCTCACAGTAGCAATGCTCTCTTAATAATGAATGCAAATAATCATATGTTATAATACTAATAATAAAGTCTAATTCAAAGTCAAAGGTCATCATATATTTATTACTTATGTATAATTGTCTTTGTGGGTAGAAGGTGAACAGAAGTGAGAATACAGTGAGCCTCTCCTTTACAACAGTCATGATTCAAAATACAGTAATAGGCTATAGCCTACATGTTCTATACAGTTACAATTGTATCATGAAATAATTGCTGCAGCAACATAGTCCAATAGGTCATTCTGTAAATGTGATTATGGTAGAGCCGACGACAAGCTGAGTGTGACACCATTGATTCAGTTCATTTATATGTTGTTAAACTCTTTATTATATTGACATATTGTGAGCGCCCCCACTACCTTGTGTCTTGGCCAGTAGGATATACAGAAAATGTTCTTTTGTCAGTGGTAGACCAATGTTTATGCTGTCATATGTAAGCTTCTCGTTATCATATATCATCAAACCACATAGACAAGACTTTAACAAAAGTTCAGTATTGCTTAAACTTCCATCATTTTTAGCCAGTTCATGTTTTACTGTCCCGTATTTTATAATCTCTGAAGAAATGAGACTATGCCAGCAGCATGCAACATTCACAAGCTGCAAGAGTCTCATGCCGCCCGACCATCCATTAGCTAGCCGTTTCATTCTTTTCTTCATGTTTTCTCCTACACTGGTTTGTGCTGATAATAATCCTTCTTGACATACTGCCTCCTGCTGTCCCAGGTCCTGGGGCAAAGCTGTGAGACCTCTTTTCAAACATAAAAACATCGTTATTATTGATTTAATTATTATATAAACTCCACTTCTCACTTTGTGCTGACACAAAACGAGCAAGATGCTTTTGTCTTGCATAGCATTTATTAGTCATAAGAAGGGAATCATTGTGCTTGAACTTGGAGCAGAAAATGGCTTTCAAATGTGTTCATAGTTTGGGAGACTCATTAAAAAAGTACATTCAAAAAGTAACCAGTTCCTGAAAATCACTGATGGCATGTCATGCATAAAAATATAAAAGTTTCTCCTCCTCAATGCCAGTTCAATAGACTCTTCTGTTCTCTGAGTAGGTGCTGTTGCGGATAAAGAATTGTCAATGCAGTGATTTACGTTGGTTCAATAGCGCGGTATTAACACCCTGTTTTTGTCCTAATGGTCAAATGGCACACAGCTTCCGAAATAGTGTGTTTCTGGGGCATAAACTATTTCTAGGCAAAGTGATCTCAGTCAATAATGAGACAATGTGCAAGGCATATCGTCTACCAGTTTAGTTCACCGGTGTTGTGACCGTATGTATGCGATCACGTTCTGCATGTTTGATAAAAATGTCAGCTGGAAAATATGACAAATTAATTAAAAGCATTTTAAATATTGCAAGATCAATAGTCTATGATGCGCCAAGCTACATACCTTGGCATAGCATTGTTGTAGACAGAAAGAAGTGATGGCCCAAGTTGTGCTGTGTTCGGTTTATATATATATATACATATATGTGTGTATATATATATATATATATATATATATATATATTTATATATACACATATATATACATATATACACATATATATATATATACA
>JAODLL010000007.1:4397210-4442645 GCA_026546735.1 Forbesichthys agassizii | reverse complement strand
CATATATACATATACATATACATATATACATATATACATATACATATATACATATATATATATATATACATATATATATATATATATATATATATATGTATATGTATGTGTTTGACAGGGGCAGACATTGTGGTGGAGCTGAGCAACATGTGACACACACTGAGTAAACTCTGTAGTGCACCTTTTGTAGACTGGACACATTCACATCTGAGCTGATGTGTGGCTCAGTATCATGGATTAAACATGAGTTCACTTTGAACCTCACCCAGGCCTCCGCCAATGTGACCCTGGCATCTGTACTGCGCCCTGTTACAGAGATGACTATTTTATCCTGTAGCCTTTGTGTTGGGCATCTATCCACCTTGATGTTGCCGCCTCAGCAAAAAGATGCAAACAATGGTGCTCGGGCCACTGTGTGCATTGGCAGATCATTTGTACGGGTCGGTAAACAGATTTGGCTACTATGTTTTGCATAGTGCAGCAGTTCTCAAGCATCTTGAGCTGTTACCTGCAAAGAGAAGTCCATAAATTGTGTTCTACTCGCTAAAAGCATAAAACCATAGTAACAACCACAGTTTGACCTCATTTACCATTTTTAACATACAGTTTTTTGTCGATTGCTTGACACGGAGCTTGTGCAACGCCTGAAGAAGCCGTCTTCATTGCCCTTAAGGCTGGCAGACCGTCTAGGGTGGTGTAGAGAAGATGCAGGCTTAATAACATTCATTAATTGAAGGTGACTTGGAGAACGTCGCAAGGGAGGGGAATGAGTTTGTTGTCAGTTGGGCACAGAGAACTGTTTGTTTCACAGCTTGTTCACGTCTCAGTGTGGTACGCTATAGCTTTGCTGGGAGGCGAACACACAATTAACAAACACTAATCCCCTCACACTCTGAAGAGTGTTGGTGTATTTTATTGTCTCTTGTTTATTGAAGGATTACTATACAAACCTACCTTGAGTGCCCGGGCATGGACCTTTTATTTCCATTTCATTTTAATTTCCCCCATATTTTTACGCTAATCACCTCTGGCCATATTTTTTCCCTCCTATCACACATTTCCTTTTTCACTTCTCCTTCCTCTCTTACTCTGTTTCTGCCAGTCCACTTCACAGTTGCTTTAAATATATCCAGTTGTGTCTTCCCCACTGGCTTTCCCAACTAGCTGGCTCCTTTCATCCGTCTGTCTGTCCTTCCCTGCCAGCCAGCTAGCCAAGATTAAAAAGCTGAACATTCTAGACATTTTTCCTTTTTGAGAATGTTGAGCACCCCGTGTGGAAGCTGGAGTCACCACTGGGAGTCTGAACTGGGAGCACATAAGCTCAGCTGTCACAGTGTGAACAGGAGCACATTTGCTAACTCTCTTGCCTTCACAAATGCATTTGTTATTATATTTGTTTTGATGCTGTACCCAGTAGTGCTTTGCTGTGATATTGTGGGATACGTGGCAGTTATTTTGGAGAGAAGGAGGCTGTAAGATGCTTCTTTTGTGTTAATCAGGTGCATTCACTCTCATTTATCTAAGCATTTTGATTATGTTTTGACTATGGTTATAGTGACCACTGTTTTACATCTTTGCTTTGTTACTGTACGTAATGATGAAATTATGGGGGGGGAAATGGTTTAATATGCCTTCTTCCTGTGAGTGTGGGTTTTCTGCAATGGAGGTTTCATTTCTTCCTGTGATGGCGCAGCTGTTTTCTGTAGGCTTTTTACTTATTCAATTAACTGTTGCCAGTGAAGTTCATTGCAGGGTGAAATTAGAATTGAGGAACATATTTCATTCACATCACTAGTTGACACTGCTGTTGAAGAGATACCCTGTCGCTTCAGCAATCCCACTAATAACCTACATTCTTGTGGCAGAGCCTGAGTGTAAATAAACATTTACCTCAAATTAAGCCTTACACAAAAATTAAGGAAATGTGTGTTTGGAAGATTATTTCTTTGTTCTAACAATGCTTCTTGGCAATACATCTTATACCATTGGAAAGCCTGATTATTTCCCTTACAGTGGTGCCACATTTCTAAGAAACATATTGTGGGATGAGCAGCAGAGCTGAATGTGTGGATTGTGTCCATGAAAAATTAGCCAAACCGTTTATCTTTGCTGTTGACTCGTTTGGTGGTGTTTGGTTTTGATTGAAGTCTGAAGAAACAAGATATATTGGCAATTTAAAAATTCATTAATTTAACAAACAGGAGACGTCGGTAGTGTGTGTAAGCACCACACACAGCCACAACAGCCTGGCACCTTCTCCTCATGCTGGTCACCAGCCTGTGCACACACTGCTGTAAGATGGCATCCCATTCTTCAACCAGCATTTGTCACAAGTCAGCCAACGTGGCTGTGTTGGTCACTCTGGCACATGCTGATCCCACAAAAAAAATGTTTGTGCGTAGTTGATTTTTGATTTGCTGTATTGTTCATTGCATAATGTGTACAATACAGCCTTTCATACAAGTTGATGTGTAGGGTACATATTTGGGAGTATAGGAGAGCCTAGTGCCAGGCTAGATATGAACACACGAACACATGTTTGGTATGCTGCGCCTAGTCCCATCCCATTAGCACAGAAACGGGTATGAGCATCATGTGCTTGTCTGCCTTTTTCACGTTCGCTGTTTTATTAATTTACCTTATGATTCTTGCTTGCTGTTGCAAAAATAATGCAAACAAACACATTCTAAGTTATTCTGTGTACGTTATGAATTCTTAATTCTGCCCTAGATAAACCCACACTTCAGACATGATGATCCCTGGGATTTTACAAAGGGAAAAAAAACATGTCAACTTTCAGTACACATTCACTCCGTAATGACCACATAGGCCTGTGTATAGAAATGCATTGGGGGTGCGTTGTTAATCCACGTCTGGTTTGTCTCGCTGTCATGGCCTTCTGTCAAATGGCACACTGACAAAACAGCTGCCAAACTGAAAGCACTAAGAGACTAATTTCTGAGGTTAAGTCTGTGTGTTAATCATTTCTAGCAACCTTCATCCCCAGTCTCTTCAATGTCTTTAACTGACCTTGGTAAAAAAAATACCTCCCGCTGCTCGTAAAACAGATCTGTGGATGCAGTGAAGGTGCGGATTGCTCTGAGTGAGAAAGCTTCTAAACATGGATTGGAATGGTTGCAAGAAAGCTTCCCAGTTTCCCTTGTAGCTTACTCTTACTTTTGGTCTGCAGGTAATTGTGTTGTTTCAGTTACTTGTGTGTTGCAATATATTTCCATTTAAGGACGGTGGCTGTAACTCCATGTCTTGAACATGAACATGCACGTATTGTATGCCTGCTATAGAGGCAATTTTATTTCTGAACTGTAATTATAAAACCAGCCCTCTCTACATCTTCTGGGTGCCGTATCATAGCTTATGAAAGATTTTATATTTGAGACATAATTGTCATTACCTTCTGATGGTCTCATCTAGTGGAACATGTGATAGACAGTCTTTCCTTATATTGTGCTAGTGCCAAGTCGCACCCACTGGATCGCCCACTGTAGTGCCCACGTTGCTTAAATATTAAATTAAATTGTCATCTTGCATCTTATTAAGCTAAGATAAAAGGGTGGGGTTGCCCTTGTTGCAATGGATGATGTTGTGTTTCATGAGCAATAATTGACTTATGGGTCTCTGTCACTGCAATCTCGAAACCGGCTACATCATCTGATGGCAATTAAACACCAATACTTTTGGGCTACAGGGTTCCGGGATATCCTGGCCAAGACTTCCTCTTCTGTCTGCGAATTGTTTACAATCAAATGTTCTATTTCAGTACAGTAGGCTCAGTACACTACCTTAAACGAATAAGTACAAGATTAAAGTGCAATATGGAACGTTGAATTCAACACAAAACAAAACTGAACACAATGAACTTTGGGAAAGGGGGCGGTGCTTAGTGCCATCACAGTTGTTCACAAACTCCTGTATTGTAATTGAGTTGAGATGCCCAACTAACTCTGTCCACCTCTCAGACAAGGACAGTAATTGCAGAATTCAAACAAGTCTCACATCTATTCTAGATCAAAATGATTTATTCTCTATCATTCAATGTATTTAGCCTAATTCACAATAATGTATTGATGCATACCTTACTATAGCCTATATATTAATGCAGATGTTGTGATCTATTTAATGCATTTATTAGGCGAGCGCTCAGCACCAAATCTCTATTGCCTCAGTGGTATCCTTGGGAACTTAGGACACGGAGAAAAGCACTGACCTTGCAATGCTTTTGCCAGCAGCAGATATATTAGGATGATTTGTGATTTGGTCTTATAGGGGTAACTTTTCACAGATATAGGAAATGGTTTTGGCTCTAAATACTCGTAAAGCAAACATTTTGGAGTTGTAAAATGATGACTGACACCCACATTATTTTTAAGAGTTTCTCCTACAGTTAGGCTCTAGATTTACCGTTAGTGGTTTGTGAATACAGCCCCTGGTCTGAAGTCAATTGTGGCGAAATCTATTTCGCTGTTATTTTATAGGAGCATTAATATAGTAATTTGTGCTTACATGGGCATGCTCTTGTACGCCTCCACATAGACTTGTTACACACACAGGGAAACACAGCAGAGTGCAGCTTCCTCTGCAATGTAGCATTCTTACTTACTACTTTAAACTGCCATTATAAAGGCAATTCACCAAGGTTCAGCCACACTTGGCTTTTAAAGGAAATGACAGATGACACTGGTTAGTTTATTGCGTGTTGTGCCCAAAATACACCCATTATTAATTTAGAGAGTAAGTACATCCCTTTTGAACCATGCGCCTGGACCTGCAAATGTTTTTGTTTTTTTTCCTCCCTTTGTTAAAATAGTCAAATTGGATTTGGACGCAACCTAAATGCAGTTGTACCATGCGTTTTAGACCAGACCACACCACGTGCTTAGATTGTTAAAACATAGGCCTAGCCCTATTAATGAAGGCATTGAAGGCAGGTGAAAGTGAAAAAGTGAAAGAACGAGCAAGGAATTTGATGAATGAATAACTGGTCAGATAAATGTCTTTTATGAAGAGAAAATATACAAATCAATGACTTCACACAAAGTTCAACAACCTCACAAGAGACGCTTGTGTTTGTTGGATGTGTATTATATTGTGTTTTGGCTTTTCCAGGATGACTGGGGCTCAAGTGACTCGTCTAGTAGAAACCAGGCTCGCAGCTCTGATGACAAGACGCACAGCCTGGAGACACTACCTCCAGGTAGGAAACCTTGTTACCACAAAGGCTTGACTGCCCACAATATACTGTACTGCTGTTTGATATTGTAGATTCGTGGAAAACTCCAACGCAACGAGTGTGTGTGTGTGTGTGTGTGTGCACATTAAGTCAAGCAAAATAACTTCTAGAAAGCTTTTGTCCCATTGTTGCCAACAATTTCCCAATAAGACACAAGTTCAAAGGAGATTGTCATTGTGCTTGGCGAGAAATGGACCACAAATAAGTGCTCAGTCACCAGTGTAGTAAAGTATCTGATGACACACACAAAGACCTGTTGCCGAAGGCATTGTTACTAACCTTTACTACAGAGTCTGACCTATTTGAAGGCATTAAAGTTGATCGTCAGACAAAGAGAGTCCATTCAAGTAATCATTTAAGTGATTCACAAATTCAACAGGGAGGGTGTGGAGCTTTTTTTTATTTATTTTTTTTTTTAAGCAATGGTTCAAGAAGTGAGAGCATTGTTGTTTTCATGTATTCATGCTGCATCCATTCTGCTTATTTGGCGACGACAAGGTTTATTTTGTGTGCGTGTATCCCGGCGCAGTACATTACCGAGACACAGCCACACACGGACACATTGATTTCCCTAGTATGTCACAATGCAACGGGTGTGTCCGCCCGGCTTTGTCAGACTGAGCCACAGATCAGAGAAGTGAGCAGATGACTCTCATCTGGCAAAATGTGAGTAATTACTATCTGCTAGTAGGGCTTGGTATCAGCCTGGACATCACACACCCAGACAGTCTGCTGGGTCTCGCAGGCACCTATTATAGCCCTAGTCAGATCATTGCACTCACTGGCTAATTTGCATGCATGACACGGTCACTTACTCTTGGGGTAGATGCAAGCACATATTCAGTTTCTCAGTCTCTCTTGTTAGGCCTCGTGCCCTCATCCATACTCAGAGATAGTATAATCTCACATTGCCATATGCTCACGCAAGTCATTAGCATAGCAGCTGCAACCAGTTAATTAGCTGCATTGTTGTGTGTGTATGTGCGCGCGCACGTTTGTTTCTTGGCAGGCACTGATAAACTGTGAAATTTACATGACAACTTCTCTCTGTTTAATGTGGAATAATCTACCCAGAATTACAGAATGTGCCTGTTTGTGTGCAGGCACAAATGTATGTACTTGTGTGTGTGTGCGTGTGCGCATTGTCATAGTTTGTCTTTGTTAATAACCTTTTTGTTTACATAACTGTCAATTACAGAATAACTAAGGACAATTACATTAATTTGAGCAATACGATTATAGTCTTATGTATTTTAATGGCTGGGTCTGACAGCTGCTGGCAGGAATTTGATCAGAAGCTCGTTTATATATATTTGTAAATATGAATCATATTTATGTAATTGTTATTGTGTGTGTGTGTGTGTAGGAAAGGTGCGCTGGCAGGACTTTGACCAGGACCTATATGTTGGAGCTACCGTGGTTCGACCAGGCCAGGATCCCTACGCCAGGAACAAGTTTAACCAAGTAGAAAGTGACAAACTGCGCATGGACAGAGCAGTGCCTGATACCAGACATGACCAGTATGTATTAACTGTCATGCATGTAAACATGCATCGCCACAAAACATACACACACATATCCCAGCATCTTTTCTCTCAACCTTCACAGAACATTGGTGTTTGTGTGTGAGCTTGCAGATGTGGGCGGTTGTGGGGGAGATAGTGTTGTAAATGTTTGTGTTCTGCTCTCTGTGTGTGTGTGTGTGTGTGCTCTGATTCTAGTGTGTATGTGTAATCTTGTTGCTCAGTTATCTTGCTTGGGGATAATAGGCAAATTGGCGGTAGGATAGAATCCTCCCTTGGGAACTTCCTGTGCCGTGGCCTATCAGATAACAGAAGGAAGTAGCGGTTGGAGCATGCATATCTGACCTACCCACAACACCCACCCACCATGAGCTGATGGTGATTCAGCCTGTGTGTTGGCGTGCGCTTCTTAAGTCCTTCAGTACAGTTGTTCTAAATTGTTAGGCACTGCGGCCAAAGAGCTAACCAGCTCCACTTTGAGAGTCGGCCCTTCAGCACACGGGCAACAGATATCAAATGTACCAGGGTGCAGCACAGGTCATGCAGCATGTTGTTGTGCATCATTTGGCATACATTAATTGTTCTGTCTTGTATGGGACGGCAAATGAACCGCTCGTTGCGTTGTGAGGGGTTGCATGGTACCACGTGTGTGTCTTTAGGGCAGTGTGCTGTCAGTGGCAAGCAAGCTGAAGAAGATGGATCTCAGCCGTTTGAAATGAAATAGCGTTGTAATCATTGGGTCCGACCGCAGGTCGCTGTCACTCAGCTCCTCCCGAGCATTAGTCTCTTTTCTGTGTGTGCAGCACGTGTCTCACATTTCACAGCATTTCTGTCATGTGTTTGTGTGTGTGTAGGATATTAGAGTGTCAGTCATCAACTAGAGAGACAGAACACAGAGAAATTATGTCTTAAGAAAAGACCGCATGCTGCATATAAAGTAACCAGCAGAACATATTTCTGTAAACTATACATCTTTATTTTGTTTGTTGGTTGGTGGTATACTGAATCCTATGTGCCATGTTAAAATTGCAGAACAGAATAACATTCCTAAAATATAAGCATGGCATATATATCGTTATAACATATTTTTCCGTGTCTTTGTGTGTTTAGTTGCAAACATAAATCGTGGAAGTCTGAACTGCCGGCCTCCAGTGTGGTCATTACCTTTCACAACGAAGCCCGCTCTGCTCTGCTACGCACTGTGGTTAGGTAGGCATTTGTTATAGTGAACATTTATGATTCTACTGACCTTTGAACCTTTCTATATGTTGAAATATCTTGTGTGTTGTTTACTTCATTCTGTCTTGCTCTTTCAGTGTTTTGAAGAAAAGCCCTGTCCACTTGGTGAAAGAGATTATTCTGGTTGATGACTACAGTGACAATCGTGAGTAACACACAAGCAAACTGAAAACAACGCATATTTGCATCCAATGTTTCAATAGTAGGTTGTATGACAATACATACAATATAATAATCATCAGTGTTGGGCAAGTTATTCAGGAATTGTAATAAGTTACTATTTACATATTACTCTTTATAAGAGGATATTTAAAGTAATTAGTTACGTTACTAGTTACATTGATATATTACGTTCACAATTACTACCCTGTCAGCCAGCTCATTTTAGAATTGAGTCCTCTTTATTGGATAAATATTTAATCTTAGGAGTTAACAATCAGCCAAAGTGAAAACATTGCAGCCTCTCAAACCAGATGATTGACAGGTCGGTTCAATTAACCTACCCTAAGTATGCTAGGACCAGATATCTTATTCTTGTAATGCAGCATTACTTGGATTAGTAATTGTATTATTACCGTATTGGAAATAGTAATTAGTTACACTAATAGTTACTGAAAAAAGTTATAGTATTACAGTAAGTAATTACTAGGTACTATCCAACAATGATAATAAAACATTGTGTGTGTGTTTAGCGGAGGACGGAGCATTGCTGGGGAAGATTGAGAAGATTCGTGTACTGAGGAACGACCGCAGAGAAGGTGATTAGTATGAAAGGTCCAGACTAATTCAGAGCCTTATCTTGATGTACTGAATCCACTGAGCTGTTAGATGATCACTGTGAAGTGTGGACTAGTTATTGCCCAGTTAATTTTCATTTAAGGTGAATTTTCCTTTTTTTTGTTTGAAAATTAAAAGTTGAATAAAAGTGGGTCTGTTTTGTTTGTCTGATAATTGAGTTTTAAACGTAAACATCTCCACATTTAGTGTGAACGGGAGCCTATGCATGTTTCTTTTCATGCTTAATTTATATTTATTCACTTATATTTTAATCACAGATTAATGTGTGACATGTTTTTTGTACTTATTTAAATGTGTTTTTAGGTCTGATGCGGTCTAGGGTGCGAGGAGCAGATGCGGCTACAGCCTCTGTCTTAACCTTCCTGGACTCCCACTGTGAATGTAACGACCACTGGCTTGAGCCGCTTCTGGAGAGAGTGGCAGAGGTAGATGCACTCACTGCATAGGAACAGTAGACTCACTGCAACACACACATCCCTGAGCCGACTGGGGTTTCCAGGTTTTTCTTCTATCTTTTTTTTTTTTTGATATGTCTGTCATCCTTTTTTTGTGTGTGTGGGAAAGGCAATCTTCAATCTTAATAACACATAACAACATGGGAAACAACATCCCAGAAATCAAGTTCTGTAAACACATTGCCTTTCAAAATCAAAAGCTGCCTGAAGACAAATCTCACCACGTTTTATTATTCCCTGTGAACTGCAATATTGTATTGCAAACAAAAGATCAATAAATGCTTTAGTGAGTACTGAGTGGCTTACCTAATAATTGGATGCAATAAAGCTACATGTTTTATGTTGCACAATGCAGTTTATTTTGGGTCAACATGCCAATATGACGTGTGAATCCCAGATAGACAACTTTTATTAGGACTGAATCCCCTCTCTCGCTCGCTCCCTCCCAGGATAAGAACAGGGTAGTGTCTCCAATTATTGATGTCATCAACATGGACAACTTCCAGTATGTAGGAGCCTCCGCTGATCTGAAAGGAGGTGCGTTTTACACACGCACCCACCCACATACAGTCAAGAGTATAGATGCGTAGCACAAGGTGGATTACATCATAGCTGTACATACAGTACTGTAACATAACTTGCGTATTGAATATATTATGCATGTTTATTGTAACAGTCACTGAGTTCATAATGCCCACTGATGCCATTTAAATGAATGCATTGTAATAGTTATTTGTGTTATGTTAGGTTTTGACTGGAACTTAGTTTTCAAGTGGGACTACATGACCCTGGAACAGAGGAGAGCCAGACAAGGCAACCCAATTGCACCAATCAAGTAAGACACAAAAAAACACTTACAAACACATTTGGTTTATTTAAAGAATATGCTGCAGAAATGTACTGACACTGTGTTCTGATCTGACTCTCTGTAGGACTCCTATGATAGCGGGAGGCCTCTTTGTGATGGACAAGGACAACTTTGAGAAACTGGGGAAATATGACATGATGATGGATGTGTGGGGGGGAGAAAACCTGGGTGAGCTGAACACCAATGAAGTACATTTGATATGTGTGTAAATACAGTCAAAGCAGAGATTTAGCCAGAGGAAAGAATATAGAGAAGAATGAGAGTCACAAAACGGGGTAGATAATAGTACTCACTGCACTTTGTGGCCGGCTGGCATAACATTTGATACACCCTGAAACAAATGCTTTTTGTTGTGACAAAGGGACCAGACATGAATATCCTTCCATTTAAAGCCAGGGATTTCTATATAGCTAAAAACTGTGCATGTATGGATGCTGCTTGCTAGCCCAGAATACATGCTCGCAGATATTTTAATTCTCAGAGAATCACAAAGTGAGTTTTGCACATGCTAAATGTCTGCTCTTCTGAATATTTTGGCTGTGAAAATAGCACTGTGACTTTGGCTTTCCCGTTCAAGAATGTTATATCAGCCGGAATGATAACACATATGAAATATTCCTTTATTTGCACTGTAGATGCATTTGATGCATTTGGGAGGTAATGCCTGCAACATACATTTATATAGCAAGGGGACTGTAAATGCACTGTTAATACAATACTGGCTTGCAATTTATTATATTCCCAGAGAAGATATTTTTGTTCTGCAGAACCTTTTCTGGATTAGCATTACCAAGTAGATATTTATAAATGAACCAGTTACATCTGTAACTCCAAGATACCCGTTATCTTTTATTTTTAGTTAAATGGGACAGTTAAGTATGTTTAGTTAGCTTAAATGGAGCAGTCTCAGACAGTATACGCACCTGCCCTCAATATACCATGTACTCATAAAAATGCCTGTCCTGTAGAGTTTAGTGGAGGGCAAGTTGCGAGTTGCCCTCTGTCCAGTCGAAGTTCTTTCGGGTTGGCTGCTCATGCGGAGATTCCCCCATTTGAAATGAAATCATGGAAATAAGATTCATCATGTTATATAACATAATGTATATGTTTTCTGTTCTGTCTGTGTTTTAGAGATCTCGTTCCGTGTGTGGCAGTGTGGCGGTAGTCTGGAGATCATCCCTTGTAGTCGAGTGGGTCATGTCTTTAGGAAACAGCACCCATATACTTTTCCAGGAGGCAGCGGGACTGTGTTTGCTAGGTAATACACATACTGACACACCCAAGACACAACTCCAAGGCATATACTGGCGTGCTGAACAAACCTACAGTACATGTACACAGTGGCTTGAAGTCCTTCACATGCACACGGGAGAACTCTGCAGTTTTCACAAGGCGTGCGATAATAAGCAAGTCTTAAAATGCTTAACAGGAATACCTGTAAAAGACTGCATATGCATATTCCCCATGAACCAAGAGAAAAATGTATGGGTTGACATGCATTAAGTAAACCTGCTCTAGACATGCCTGCCCCGCTCTGACTTGCTGGCATGATGTGTGACTTGATTTGGCAGTAGAGTTGTATGCATCATTATAGGAAAATGGAGACTTGTAGGCCCTTGTATAACATGTCAGCAAGTCTGTTTTGCGTGGCGACAAAAGGCAATAACTGAACACTATGTTTATCTTCCTGCTGGCCTGATTACCAAACAGGGCTATGTGAGCAGTTGGCACATAGTATGTGGGGGAAATACATTGGATTACATCGATTTACTATTTGGTATTTTAAAGACATGAAAATAAAATATAGTGATGGAGTCTGTTGGTGTGAAAATCTAGAATTTTTGTTTAGCATTTCACATTCATCATTATATATTATTCTTTTCACCAACAGCGTTGCAGTATAATTTGTTAGAGAAATGTATTATTGTTATTAACAATATTGATTACATGTATTTCAATTGAACACGTGTGGTGAGGGTTACTACAGCAATATTGACATGGCTGATTGGGAAACATTGGTATAATACCATGATTGTGCCTGCATGTGTGTGTGGGTGACGGGGGGGCTGCAAACTATGATGCATGTGTTACGGGCTATAAAAATTAAGAAAGTGTTTCTGTACAGTGGAAAGTAGCCTCAACAAGAAAGATACAGAGACCAGACCCTTAAACAGCAGGTCAATATCACTCTTCCTTGCTCAATGTTTTTCTTTGTTTCATTCTTTTCCCAGGAATACAAGGAGAGCAGCAGAGGTATGGATGGACGAGTTTAAGAACTTCTACTATGCTGCTGTCCCCTCAGCTAGAAATGTACCCTATGGCAAGTAAGTGCTTATAGGGTTCAACTCTATGGTGCTGTGCCTAATGTAGCTTAGTGTCAAACTACATTACATTAAGGAAATTATACACACGTAGATAACTATGTAAATGTTTCTCCAAGGATAGCCTAAAGAGCTAGTACCTGTACTATACTATATACAGTATATACTTTTTTTTAATGAATTTTGTGTGTGTGTATTCACTTCTTACATAATACATTTTCTCTCAAAAACTTAAATGGCTTCATAATTCAATAAATCTCTCTCAGCATCCAGAGTCGCATGGAGATGAAAAAGAGACTAGGTTGTAAGTCATTCAAATGGTATTTGGAGAATGTCTACCCTGAATTACGGTAAGAAAGATGTTTTTATATAAGAATGTAAAAAGTAACACAGTAAATTTTACCAGACATTGATTCAGGTTCTTGCTAAACTAAACTTGAATTTACATTCAAAAGTGACATTTAGTGTTTTGGTGTGTGTTTGCAGGGTCCCGGACCACCAGGACATAGCCTTTGGAGCCTTGCAGCAAGGAGGGAACTGTCTGGATACGCTGGGTCATTTTTCTGACGGCGTGGTGGGAGTCTATGAATGCCACAATGCTGGTGGCAACCAGGTAGCGTTGCGTCATCGAATACAGGTCAGCCAATCACATTCATACTTTTAGAGAACCTAGACCTGGGCTGGTGATGGCACTTCTGGTGAGGTTACTGTAAGGTTGTATGTTAAGGGCACATGCTTTACTCACCTTTTTAAACCTTCATAAAACATTCCTTTACAATGTAAGAACTAAACCTGAATGTTGTAGATATTGCAAAAGACATTATTAGATCAGGTAATGCATATATGTAGCGCTTTTTATTCTTCGAACTTTCTGGCCCTTCAAAGCACTTTACAAGATTGCCCCTTATTTACCATATACATTCACCCATATACATTCACACACCGATGGCGATGTCAGCCATGCAAGACTCCACCTGACCACCGGGAGCAGTGTAGGGTTAGGTGTCTCTTGCTCAAGGACACTTTATGAGGGGTTAGCGGGATTTTAATCCATGACTTCTGGGTCACATGTACACAGAAATGTACACAAGATGGTTAATGAGGGAGATTTCTTACTGTGTGTGTGTGTGCGTGTGTGTGTGTGTGTGTGTGTGCGTGCACGCCCATACATATTGTCCTACAGGAGTGGGCTCTGACTAAGGATAAGTCTGTAAAACACATGGACCTCTGTCTGACTGTGGTGGACAGGACGGCTGGCTCGCTTATAAAACTACAGGGCTGTAGAGATAATGACAGCAGACAGGTAAAGGAACACACATGCACACGGAACTGCTGGATTACTGCCAACCAAAAAGCAATGTCAGAACTCAGCATAGGATGTTATTTGGCATCGTAATGACTTTAAGGCTTTGCTGACATGTATAATTATTTCTGTATCCTCTGCGGTTCAAATCTGTGAGCACAGAGCAAACAGGTTTACAAATTAACATACACAGAGCTTAACAAAACCTAAACTAAACAAATGCTACAAGTACCACATTTGTATAGCTATCTAATATATAATTATACCCGGGTCCCCTTATTTCCTCTCTGTCTGCCAGAAATGGGAGCAGATTGAGTCTAACACCAAGCTTCGCCACGTCGGCAGCAACCTCTGCCTGGACAGCCGCAGTGCTAGGGTGGGTGGGCTGACTGTGGAGGTCTGCGGCCCCAGCCTCAACCAGCAGTGGAAGTTCACCCTCAATCTACAGTCGTAAAGACGAACAGGGACACAGATAGATGAACAATGTGGAAGACTGATAGATGGATACAGCTGAAATGTTCACCACCTCTTCCTCCTCCACTTGTTGTTTCTGAGTTTTCTCTCTTTGCCCTGGGTGGTTCATTATTCCTCATTGACCCCTAAACGACCCACCAAGAGGCTTGGGGGTGTGTTGACTCTTATTGGAGGGAACTATCTCTGTTTGGAGTCTGACTGGTGATGTAGATAATCTTGATGTAGATGATAGCAGTGATGAAGAGGCTTTCCATCCCAACCACATACCTCAATGTTTTCATCGATGGATCCCGAAATGAATACACATTTTTCTTTCTTTAAATGCATATGAAATGGAACTCTTTTCAACCTTTACTTTGTATTTTTTTTAAATTTTTTTCCAAAATGATTCTTTATATTATTCTTGCTCCATGGAGAACACACAGCAGCATTTATGTTTTTCTTCTTAAAAGATAGGGGGGGACAAACAGACATATTCTTTGTTGTTGTCGTGGGTGTTATTACTCTCTGGTGCTCTCTTGCTTGGAATGTAAACAACATTTGTCCCGTTGGGCCAACGGTTATAATGGCAGAAGGCTTTAGGTTTGTGATTTTGGTGAAATTGGGTTGTAGTATGATTGGGTTCTATTTGTAGTTCAGAAGAGCGGGAACAGACTCGATGCATGGAGCTATTCCTTTCATTATGTAACTGACAGTCTGCTGCTACCAACAAGCCAACGAGATATTCAAACAGCAAGAACAGAAGACTGATAAACTGGAGAGGAGATTTTTTTTCTTCAAATTTTCCCTAAAGCATGTGCCTGAGAGTGGTTCAAGCGGAGAATGTTGGGAAGCGGGGCAAGGGGGCAAGGGGGTTGCTTTGCGTTGTGGGCGGGGATTAGCACGTGTCTTCAGACACGAGTGGATCGACATGTCTTGAGGCTGTAGCACTGGCTGTTGCAGTGCCTCCATTGCACCTGTTAAGGAACAATACAGTACACAGAAAAATCTATATTGTCAATCATGTATATTTTATTTTGTTGATAAACCTGAACCATGTCCAAATGTACTGTTGTTTTTTGTATTCTGTGCAGGTGAAGGATGTTTGTGTTTCAGTAATACCGTAGAATAATTAATTAACAGAATGAAAGTGTTATTTTATTTACCTTTTGATTTTTGTTTTTCTAGGAAGAAAACGTTCTAATAATTACAAACTGTCATAATTA
Organism: Forbesichthys agassizii; assembly: GCA_026546735.1. NCBI lineage: Eukaryota > Metazoa > Chordata > Actinopteri > Percopsiformes > Amblyopsidae > Forbesichthys > Forbesichthys agassizii. Next base: position 4,427,211 of record JAODLL010000007.1, on the reverse strand, counting down.
ATGATTTTAGTTTAAAGGCCAATGGACTATTCCGCAGGATAATACTGCTGTTCTTACAGTAATGTGTTTTTCTTTGAAAACAAATCACATTCTTCTTAGGGTACAATGGTCAATTTAAGGCAGGTCTACATACAAAAAAGTAAATCATATCAATTATTTAGCCAGATACCAATGCCAGATTCATTGATTGGAAGGGCGGGGGATACACAAGCCATTTTAAATTGTAATGGTCACAGATTATATAGAAATTTTGCGATAAACGTTGTGAGTTGCCATTGCTACAGTTCATAAATTGGGTTTCAAGATTCAAGCCAAAGCCAAAATATCTGTTGTTAAAGTTGCCGCTAATTGTTGAAACATGACAGTGTCTCCCTGTCTGTATCAGTATATCCATGTTGAATAGCCATTTTAAATTGTCTTCTAATGAGACAAAGACAATAGGCTATATTTACTATGGGTAATAATGCACTTCTATCTGTGTTTTTGTTTATTTTGTATGTTATTTCCACTTTTTATCGCCCCCACCCTCCCCTTCTCCTACATACTTTATACCTGATGTTTGCCTTGTTTTATATATTCATTCAGCTCCAAGCAGAGCTAATAGAGAAATTAATTGGGTGAAATTGCATATCTGTTAATCCTGCAACTAGATAAATGTATTAGTTTATTTTAAAAACCGACTATGGAGTGTTGTGTTGCCATAGTGTAGTCTAAGGGGTCAATTGCCTTTCAAGATGAACTAACTCAAGTTAGATTTTATTCATTTTTTGTTATTCCTCAGATTAAATTAATTGACTGTTGTCCAAATCAGGTCCAAACACACTGCAATCAAGTAATTTTGGGCACACTGGGCACACAAGTCTAACATTATGAAACCAAATGTGCAAAATCCACTTATTGTGTAGCCTGCAACAGTAGCTTGCAGTCGAAGACCAGGACATTGTTTGCAGCGCATTGGAGCCCAAGCAAATGTTTTTTTGTTTTTTTTAATAGCCGCAGTATTTTACCTCCTGCATAGTCCAGCCAATATATGTATCTAAGGCCTGTCATTTGAGTGCATTGGCATAACAAGTTCACAAGAATGTATACTGCCCTGTCTGGGTTTATTTATGGTACAATAGAGATCGGCAGCCTCTGATTGACAATAATGCAACAGCGCTGAGAGTTCCTAAAATGCCACACGTATTTATTTACATTTAAAATGTTTTGTATATTCATAACAAAAGGATCTTACAATCTGTCTGACAATTTTCCCATTAGTAGCATAGTTTCCACTATCCAGCCATAAAAAAGGCTAAATCTATTGCCATAGTGTTTATGGCCAGCAAAGGAAACCATGTACCGTACATAAAAGATACATTTAACAAAACTAAAAATGCCATATGGTAAATAATCCTGGAATTGTTTTTAGTATGCAAGTATTTGATTTGGCTCCACAATGGAACACCAGTAACTGGGAATACTGACCGTTTAAAATGAGAATTTAAGGACTTTTATTATTTTTGTCTTATAATTGTAATTTCTTTTTTATTATTTTTAGCACATAAAAATAGTTGAGTAAATAAAATAATGACGTCCTATTCTTTAGCGCTACATGAGCAATGTTTACATCTCTAGCACAATGTGCCAAAGTTCATTCCTGTCTCGTCTCTAGGAGGGCAAACCATGAGGGAACAGTCTGCTCGATGTGCGGCAGTGTTGAATGATGAACATGTCACCTCCTTATTGCGCCTTTTTTTCTCATCCAGCCAGTAAGACGGACCGAAGATACGTTGCTCTTGATTACTGATGTACAGTGGACAAGTCACGTATATCCAGCAGCACTAACATCTGCTGTCTTTTGTCCATTTAGGCAAAGAACATGTGTATTGCAGTATAGGAATGCATGAAAGGATTTAAGAAAGATGCTGAAGTCGGTGTTTTAGACGGACCTCTTTATTTGGTTTAGAAAATGCAGAGCGGTGAAAATGTTCAACAGCCAATTACTGAGAGCAATCTTATTCCTGAGGCATCCCTGCTCACTGCGTTTTTGTGACAATGTATTTTTATTATTTATTTAAGGGTTTAGTGAACAGGTCAAGCATTAATTAGCATTGTACTAAGGGAATGTAATTTCCTCTAACCTAACCAAATCATGTTCACCAGTATTGTCCTGTTTATGTCTAAATACTGTACCTTATTTGTGACCTGTGGGCATAGTGATGGATAAGTCGGGACATGATGTCGCCAATAATAACTGACAGAAAACTATATTTGCATTATCAAAAGGAAAGAATACAATGGCGACCTGGGGGAATTAATTAACCAATGATCGGTGGGTCTGTTTTTCTTAGAGAATGTGGCTTATGTGAATGACCGTGGTGTTTGGATTAAGAGCCGAATGGTATGTGGTATGGGAGATAATATCTGTAAAAGTGTATATGTTTGTATATACCTACAGTATGTCAATGTGTGTACAGTATGTACATATATAGCCTATACAATGTACTCTGCTGCGGTTCCTAGATTTGTTGTTGGACTGTACAGCACTTCTGTTTGTTTTATAGATTGGGCAGAAATACAACTTTGAATGAGGAGAAATTAACTTAAATAAATTCATTTATATATAAACTGAAAACTGAATTCTTCTTTCCCACAGTAATTGGTAAAGCTATGTTTTCAGTGGCCTGCAATGCATTCAGTTAATTTCTTTAACAGCTGACTGTATTTTGATGCCCCAAACAGTAAACACACTACATTAGATAGTTATTTTCTTCATGACATTGACAATAAGAAATACGAATTAAGTTAAGTTTTATATTAGCAATAGGAAATGCTAATGAATGAGTTGTGTGTGTATATATATGTATATATATATATATGTATATATATATATATATATATATATATATGTATATGTATATGTCAGAGTGTCGTAAATACATGCATTCCCAAGTCTACAACGGAGCCCAGATGAAACCTGATTTGATGGGCTAGCTTTACGAAAAAACACAATATATGCAACATATTGCGATATTGCGGTTATCGCAACAGCCCTATCTCTGAGCCTTTACACTGATGTTGCTTACATGTGGGCATTGGATTCTTTAGGTGGATGGCAACAGTCTCGAAACATTATGAGTTGAGGAAAATTGATGTTGGACAACTAGACAGGATTTAATTCACAGCACTTATTGTACTCTTATTGTCTGTTTATATCAATGTTTTGTGTTTGACAAAACCACATTTTATTGGTTGCAGCCAAGCAGAGCTCTCTAATGATCCTGATGTATTCAGAAAGCTGCCTAATTCTGTTGCATATGCAGCAGAATCCAGTTCTGGGGTGGACGTAATGAAACAGATGGTCCCTGAGCAACTAGACACTTTGATGATGTCTGGTCTCGCACCGGTCTCATTTCAATGAATCTGCTGGTAAAAAATATGATGCACTAATCCTCGGAAAGAGACATTCTCTGCAAGAATACAAAATGAATACTGTAGCTATAGCAACAATGCTCATATTGTACATTAGCTTAAGATAATTATTACCGGCATGTGTTTTGTATCAAGGTCTATTTGCACCCAGTAACTACTGGATACAATGAATACAAACACAGTAGTACAGTATATGATAGATTAGTTTTATATTGCTGAACTGTAATATATTATGCAATGCATTATGTTTGAGTTTACAGTAGGTAACAAGTCCATGTTCAGATCACAAGATTATATTTAATTAGGAATTACACTAAACAAAATCAATTTTTATAAGCTGTGATGGTATGAAATATCTTCTGAAAAGTGGCTACTGTAGGGTATAGGATAGGTTTGCAGGACTATTGCAGTTGTAATCAAATCCATTTGGACATCATTCACTGGCTTTCTGCGTGAGGTTCTTGCCAGCGAGGTGCCCAGCTGCTAGGGGAATTCTTCCAAGATGAAACACCGCTGTCACTCCTTACCTTGTCACACATACGGCAATGTCAACATTGACTCTGCTTTTTAGCAAGCTGGTTGGACGGAAATGAACATTATTGCTGGTGGAAGCACACCCCAAGAACTTTTTTATTTCATTTCCGCTTGCTTTTATTGTATTATCGATGGAATTATATGAAGGCAATATCTCTCTGTGACTCCTTGTGTGGTCTTTTGTGAAAGATGAGATGGCGTCATTAAACCCACCTGTTTCGCCTCAAGTCAGTGAGTGCATATTGTGTATGTGTGGGCGAGTTTGCACACATGTCCGTGTGTGTGTGTGTGTGTGTGAGTAGATCAGATACAAGTGTGAAATTGACCACAGCCACAGGAGGGTCAATATGGATTATATGCCCCTTGAGAGCTGTGGAGCACAGGCTGGCCACCCACATATGTCAGCCAGCCTCCGCATATGTATAGCCAAACGAGCAATCAACTGTACTGTGTTAAGAATCATTATTTGCCACGTGTCTCTGTGTGTGTGTTTTAGTACAATTTGCCATTATTCAAAGCGTTGGGATTGTGTACTGTCTCCCCCCATCACACACAAATTCAATACACTGTTTTTCATGAAGAAACATAAAATAATACATTGTACTGTATTCAGTGTGGTGATGTTAATGCAGAGATAATGGAATGGAGAGCCCCGATCTCCCATCACGACAAAGCCCATTGTAACTCTCTCTCTAGGCTATATTCGGTGATAGATTAACATTTTTCCTTAGGGATGGGAAACAATTACGTATCACATAATTACAAGCAGACCAATACTATCAACAAGGAAAACAATGTGACAGCTGTAGTAATGTCCAAAGGCTTTATGGCTCCTGTGTGCAAGAGGAGGTATTAGTGGTAGGGACATGAGATAATGATTGACCCGACACTGTTTGCCTCGGCTTTCTTGATGCATTCTGGGAACATTACGAACCTGCATTTGAAGCATTTGTTTGTAGGAGGAGGTAAAGGAATCCTGCCTAGTCTATCGCCCGTGCAGAATAGTCGAGTGGTCGGGGTGTTTGTTTCTACGCCGAAAGCTCCTGGGTTCGATCCCTGGCATCAGCCATCTGACATTTTCTGCCTTAATGATGTCAGTGACTTGGCTGACATTTTCATTAATCTCACAAATGAAGTACCTCACCTGTAGCAGAGGAGCAGTCTAGGCCTTTGGGTTCTGTCCAGCCCGATACGTCATTAAAGTCAAGTGACTAGGACACATTAGGACATACACCACACATGACGTGAGATGTACAGTTCATTATCCTACATGAGTTATAAGTTCCCTCTATCTCAAGCGAGGAGTTTTTATATTTCATAGTCTGGTATGTAACTGAAGCAGTTTCTACGTTTAAGTTGATCTATCTGTGCTGCAATTTCATGTGTACAGCAGAGAACGGCTTTGCAGTACTGATGTAGACCCCGGGTGGCTTTTGAAATGTCTATTTAATTTCCATTTTGTCCATTTCTTTGCACATTTTATATGTTGCTTTCAGAAGGCTGATCTACTCTCTTCCACTTTGCATCATCCCTGATCACAGCCAATTCAGCAGCAACTCTCGAACGACCTACATTTCCCATCACCTAACAGCCTCTCTTGTTTTACCAACGTTAGCGTGTGTTGTAGCGCCAATGAAGACATATCTGTGTGAGGCTTGGTTTATTCCCAGGGTGTGTTTGAATCAGAAGCTGGTCTTGTTGACAGTTTGACCCACTGTCTAGACGCCGGTGTTTTTACAAGGTGCTCATGATAGGCACTTCAATCGCCCCGTCTCTGCTGCTTTTCCCACAGCATTCGTGACTGACACCTCATTTGATTTATAATGTAATACTTGGTGGTTTATCCAAATGCGTAACCTCTTCACATTCTCACTTAGATCATTGATCACAATTGTCAGAGAAGCGCCATTATCGCCAACGGGGAAAACGGCATTCCCAGGCGATTGCTGCATTTCATACATATTTTTTTATCTGGTGAAGCATGTTAAGCGCGCACCGGTGTGGAGGGGCCATATATTTTCCTGGTGCTATATAGAACACAGCAGGATTGTGGCATGGCGTGTCTCTTAAACAGGCGGATTACCCGTAGTGGTGGTTCTGTGTTGATTTCTCCTCCGTGAGAAGCCATTAGCCTCTGGGGGCAGCGACGAGGTCTGCCCATTATTCAGGGACAAGGTGGTGGAAATGGAGAGGGATAAGACACAATGCGCTCAGGGCCAAGCCGCTCGCTCCTCTGACCTGCTTCTAAAATGGCTTTTCCACACTCTTATAAAAGCCATTGCGCTGCATTTTAAAGAATAATAGAATCCATGCCTCTCCACAGAGAAACTATTTCAGCGTTGTAATTCCTCGGCACGGGGACATTTCTTTGAAGGTGACTTCACAGCAACTTTCGCTTCTTCCCCCTCCCTTTTCCACACTTCACAGATGCCGGTAAGACAAATCAAAAGCTCCCTTTAACAGTGTCAATGCTACTTTTGATGCTACATCACCCTGCACGAATGAACCTGCGTGATGCGTGCAACAGCGCCTTTGAACATGACTGCCTACAGTTGGCCACGGCGGGCGCGTTCATCTTTTCAGCGTCCTCCTCGTGTCACTGTGGTTTAGCGGGTTTCTGTCTGAACCGCTTCTGCACAATGGAAAACCACAGCAAATAATCATTGTAAAATGTACGCAGTTATGTTTTGGATGAAAATAATACCTGTCATAGGTTTGCACTATGTATCATTCCTTAATGTTCATGTGGAATTAATTACACAACATGGGTTTTGTGAAAGGCTGTGTGTCCGTAGAGCATTTTTGTTCAAGGCCAGAAGGAAAGACCACACCAAACAAAGTGCCAGGGCGACTCTGTGAAGCGTTCCACATTTAGGCAGACACAACTGTACTGTACTTACACAAGGCCACACCATTTCTCCGCCGAGCTTCCGTCAATGCTTTTAGTCTGTTTACCCTGTTGGTGAAATGCTGGGGGGCATTTTGCAAAGGAATCAGCAGTAATAACAAATTAGGTGAGAGTCACTGGTTGCCACAACATGACCCGGCCAAATTTAACACCACACGTCACCGTATTTATTTAGACTTGATATTGTAATGAGCTGTGAATTTAGATTACAAGCACTAGCATCTTAGGAAAAAAGCACCTGAAGACCCCCCCCGTCCCCCTCCCACCCACCCACTCTTAAGTAGCACACTTGTTGTGTTTAAAATGGAAAACACACCACTCCTGGGTTTCTTTTCTCTATTACCAGGGGACCCTGACATTGCTCTTATTAATCAGAGCAGTGATAATGAGCAGTGAATAATAACCATCGGTGGAGGCCTACTGAATGCAATGAGATGGAGGCATAAAAGCACAGCTCACTCCCCTGGAGAGGTGTTTATTTGTGATTTCAAGATTTGAATGTTTCTTTCTGGAAGTGGGTGCTACAAATAATGCTTCACCATCACCTTACAGACATCCTTCATTCCTGTAGATGGGAGTGTGTGAATGAAAATGTGTCCAGCCCATGCTCTGAACCTGTCAATCCATAACATGTATGTAGAGGCAGCACGGTGGCCCAGTGGGGTCCCGGGTTTGAACCCCAGTCGTCACGGCCTTTCTGTGTGGAGTTTGCATGTTCTCCCCGTGTCTGCGTGGGGGTGCTCTGGTTACCCCCACTTTTAAAAAGCGTGTCAGGTTAATTCTCCAGTCAGTGCCATGCGACCAGTGACACTGGCCTCTACCTGGAGTCAGTCCCTGCGCGCTGCACAGCGGCTGCCCACTGCTCTCTTGAGGGATGGGCTAAATGCAGAGGATGAATTTGGCAACATGTACTGTATGTGTATGTCACAATAAACCTTTAGTTATACAGTATTATAAAGACTAGCTTTTCCTTGTTTCACAGCAGTCATAGTGCCTGAATGTATGTACAGTACAATATATGCATTGTCATGTTATCACAGAGCTTAGTGTTCTAAGTCTAGCAAATAAAGACCCGCTATTAGCATATTAGCATAGCAAAGAAAGACTCGTTATTAGCATAGCAAAATACAACTTTTTTTAAATAGCACATCATTAAATGTAGGTCAGAATTGTATCAGGGTTGCCCACTCCCCCGCACACACACACACACACACACACACCTCCCTGACAGCCTGGCAAGGCGGCAGTTTGTTTTTCTTTTTTTTAGGATGCTGGCTGTGATTGATGAGCTTTTGATTGGAATCGCGAATTAGACACTTTCATTACTCTCTGTCGAAGTGCATCCTGTTAGGAGCAGTAAAGGCCACGGGTGTTGGAGAGTGTGTGTGTATGCTGGTAGTTATCTGTGTGTGGCGATGGTGAGACTGTGTTTTGAGGGAGCTAGGTGCTAGATGGAGAGCACGGCATCAGCTGATGACGAACACCGTTTAATGACAGCGTTTTCTTTGGCTTCCACATAAAGCTACAACTGCTCAGAGCCCAGCGAGCTGCGGGTCACAGTCACTTCTGCAAATGAGCCAGCGTCCTGACAGCTCAGGCTCTGACTGGCGTCTGTCCTCTGTGTCCCAGCCAATAATGTTCCCTTCACTCGCACTGAATACAACTATTAGCACTTCTTCTATTTACTCCCGCTGCTGGAGCTAGAATAGATGTGCATGTTGTCGATAGAGGGCTCTTCTCGGCTTGAAATTAAACATCCGACTGCATTTATGACACAGCTAATGTAGGCTACAATAGGTTGCTTTCTGATCACACTTGGAAGTGTCGTTGGGAAGTTTTTTGCAGCGGACAAAACTATACCGCCTTTACAGTAATTAATTTGTACCCAAAGGGGCACATAAAAGAGTGTAACTTCATTAGCTGAGCTCTGTGACCAAAACAAAAGGGGGAGTTATTCTAATAAGATGGGTTACATTTTCAGCTATAATTTCATTAAACTTTGTAATTGAATTAGGCTATAACGTAAAGACCCCTTGATGTACTACTCTGTTTGTATTAAATGTTTATTATGCCTCCTGCTGTGATTAATTATATTGTGAAGACAAGCTTTATGAGATGTGTTCACCTCATAATCACCACAATGTATAACAGTTTGTGCTGGCCCACTTATCTGAGAGACCAGTAGCTAGTTAGCAGTGACACAAAATGCATTGAATGTGTTTATTTTTATGTTATATAGCAGCAGGGGACGTATATATATGGCTCATAGCCCTCATCACTTCCTTGTATTGAGAACATGTGACAGGGCATTTTGCCTTTGGAAGCATCCCTACTCCATGTCAAATTATTCTTGGGCTTTGTTCAGGTCACCTTGGTGCTGAACAGAGGAGCGACGTCTGAAACAGCTGTGATTAGAAGAATGGTTATCAGCAGAGAACATGTCTTCAGCAGAAACAAGCCGTGCATCACAAATGCTGCTCAATTAGGGGGACTCATTTATGTTCCAGGTTAAGCCTGAAGTTTCCTCCTGTTCTCAGATGCTCAAACTCTATACACAAAGCAACACAGCTGCCAGTCACTGCATTGCCATGGCGATGCAGAACAAGAAAGTAAACCAAGGAGAAGATGCCACAGTATATATTGACTCACAAAAAAAGTGGGAGTGGCAGGATCTTTCTGTTATTTGTCGCTCAGTAACATTAGGATGTGAGTCATAGCTGTTACAAACCACTGATTTGTATGAAAGAACACATTATAGATGTGTGCTGTAGCTGCTTAGGGAGCGAGGGGAGTGTTGTTTTGTTCAGCCTGGCACTAGACAGTTGAACTAGGTCATCACAGAGCTCCAATCAACACGAGATTGTGTATCAGAGTCACACAATGACCTCGTGGATAATGATCCCAGCAGGCTGATTGCATCTATTGATTTAGATTATAGTCATGCTATCGGTCGGATTAGACGAATGCACACACACTGAGACACATACTACGCCTTAACACCGCCGCGGCTCATACGTCAATGACGAGGCACAATGCGACTGACGGTTTAATCTCCTGATAGGTTGCTCTGTACTCGTCTATATTCGCCCGCTTTCTAGAAGCAGCTTTCCTTGTTCCCTTCTCTCCATTGAGGGTTTTTGGTACTAAGCAGTAGTTTGTGTGTGTGTGTGTGTATGTGCGTGCGTGCGTGTGTGCGCGTGCGTGCGTGAGATATAGCAGAATACATTATTTACCTTGATATAAGAAGCTGGCACCCAGCCACACAGCATCCTGCATCGCATGCCTGTTGTTTACCAGAGATGCATTTGGTGATTCGTTTTGTCGGAGGGGTGCAATGTAAGACCTGTATCTGTGTCTGAGAAGCGGCAGTACCCCGGGGTTTGTCTCATCTCCACCCGCCCAGGGAGATGAATCATGAAAGCACAGAGCTCCTGCTATCATTCCACGGAGCTCTGAAATGGCTGAAAGGTACTTCCTGTTCACCAGTGCCAGATCCTATTGTGTTGCGTTCATAGAAATTAATGAATACACTGTATGTGTTTAGAAATATACTGGATGCTTACCGCCCATGATTTCACTCCCTCTTTTCTGCGGTGACGTGCGTTGTAGGCTTTAGCATCCTCCTCCTGCCATGTTGAAATTATGCAGTTAAGACTGTGTTCCTGGCTGGTGTCTGCTCTGCTGTAGGAGAGGGTTAGCCATGTACACCTGCCTGAGGCTGCAGCTCGTCCCTTCAGATGAGAATAAAACCTACAGGCCTGCTCTTGAAGCTGTTTTGTGAAGCTGTGATGTTTTGGTCCGGGTCCAGATAGAATATGTTGAGCTTTAAAGTATAGCCCATCTTTAATTGACCACCAACATCAGCTCCAGTTCCCCACTTTCCTTTTTCAACCTTAATAACGTGTGAACTGTCAGGCTCTTAAAGTACGTTCATCCAGGAGGCCAGGACCCCTGGGGTAAGGTGTCAGAGTTTAACTAGCTCAGGTCCTGTGACGGGTCCACTCCATGACTTGACCTCTGAGTCTCAGCATGTTTAGCATTCGCTACCTGCTGAAGAAACACACCCTCCTCCTGAGCCAAAATTGCAGGGCTGTAGAAAAGAAACAAAGCACACGAACAAACAAAGTGTCAGTGTCCAGCTGCCTCAGGGTCGACACCAATACACAGAGATCAGGAGGTTATGGATTATACTCAAAGGAGTTTGAGGTACCACTGCTTGCTAAAAAAAAACAACCTTTGTTTCATGCTGAATTAGGCAACATTTTAGGGTAAGTGAATATTTGCACGGTTCCTGCACATATCGTAATATAGTTTTAACTGTGCTTGGGACTCGAATTGCCTTTTTTGACAGTTAAAGTGATGCCTTGAGGTTTTACTGATTTTAAGCACAACATTAGGACACACACACACACCACACCAAGTGCCTACCAGCTACATACAGTATATGGTATTTTTAATAGCGGTGCTGATGTTTTTCTGTGGTTCTAATCCTTGTAATAGGTGAATACCCTCTCTGAACTCTTTACACATAGATGCTTTATTGTGGTATACAGTCTGATGAATAATCCACCGTTTCTGCGTAATCAAGCCCGTTCCCCGCATGGGTGCTACTGTATTTAGGCCGAGTGTTTTTACACTAAAGGCCAATGCTCCAGGTAGTCAATTTCTTGCCTCTGGGTGACATTTTTACTTGAACTAATTGTAACAACACTGCACTCCTTTAACGTAATCCTTACTGTGTGACTTCTTCTCGTTTATTCAGTTTTCACGGTACAGTATATTTTATTTTTTATGCCTTTTCCATGTCATGCATGTCTCTATACCGTATGGGTGCTACACGTGTACTGTCCAGTTATCTATTTATTCTTCAAGCTGTGACCCTGTATCTCCCAAGATGGGTACAACATTTCCTTCGCTGGCAGCTCCATATTGTTTCTGAGACCCCTTTCTTTCTTCTAATCCCCAACATCCCTCCACGCCTACCCCTGATTGGACCTTTACAGCCTTTTTTTCCTTGTCAGCACATTGCTGTATGGCCGGTGTGGAATAAGCCATTCTGTCGGCTGTCACCGGACAGGCAGATTCTGTTCTGCCCTTGTCTGGATGATGGATCTGGAGCAGGCAGGAGTGCTGACTCCTCACTGACCACCCCTCTCTCAATGATGGTTGTCGGCCCACCAGCCAGGGCCGCCATGATGGATAGGTCATCCATCCCTCAGCGCCCCCTCCCCCCCCCGCGCCCCATTTCCACCAGCCTTTGTCAGCCAAGGCCCCAGTGGTAGCAGCTTCCTTTGATGGGGAGGGACAGGCAGGTAAACATAGCAGCCATATTGTATTGTGGCAGGGTTCCCTGCTGTTAACCCTCCGAGGTCACTCATAGGTTACAGCCGCAGGACTGGACACGGGTCGGCAGAATCCCAATGATGGATATTGCTTTTCACTTCCTCTTCTATTCTCATGCACATCTTGCAATAGCTCTGTCAGGCTCCCAAATGAACTTCCATTACATGGCTGACATTAACGTGCGGTTTACTTTAAGGGAGGGAGGTGTGAATTTTTCCAATTTTCAGTTTTTGTGATATATTAATACATTAATTAATGTATTCATTTATTTATCTTTCTCCTACATTAAAGTAAGTATAAAATGATGAGATTTAAACAGTATTAATTAGTATTTTAATGAATACCTCCCCTTGTGGCAAAAGAGAGGTGGCATGCCTACCTGAGCAGAATTAGTGTTTTTCCATCAGCCGTCAGTTATGAGCAACACATTTGATGATATGACCATTATATAATTTATTACCAAATTGTAATTATATGATCATTATAAGTATTATAAAGATAATTATACCAATAATTATTATTATTAATACTTATAATAATAACTATTACTTTTATTATTGTTAATGTTTGTTATGTATTTTGTCCACACATAATTACTTCACGTTTTTATTTAGTGTATTCTGTTGTGAGTTATTGTCCCAAGGATTCTAGGCCTACAGTGCCATGTCCAGGTACTCTGAATGCTTTATCCATTATGAAGGGTTTTCCCAGCCATGATGTGTCCATCTTGGCTCTAGATTACAGCCATGTGAAAAACAGAATAGAATGTGTCCAAATCTGACATTGCATTAAAGCACGGCGGAGGTAACATGCGCTGAGCATATGACAAAGAATGTATTACCCTTCCTTGTCGTCATGGCGATATGGCTAGTGTTCCGGCAGCATACGAGAGAATGCATAAACGTGGCAGCTGCAGGCGCGCATGCCCGTGTGCACTCGACGTTGTTTTTCCTGGTGTCGAATATTCCGTCTTGACTGTGAGACATGACCCTGAGTACATGACCCTGAACATGAATATGGCGAGTTCCTCTCCTCCAGTCATCCTCAATTAAAGAATAAGTTGTGACACCCCCGCAGGTACACTAAGACACCTTGCTCTCTTAATGCATCTTCTATGCACTTGGAAAATGTTCCATTTGAACTAATAACATGAGAGGACAAGCAGGCTGTCCTTTTCACTCTAGCCTGTACGCTGTCTCAGCAGGTGTTATCGAGCAAAGGCAGTAGGATCCTAACTGCAGGTTAGTTTAACACAATTACCCAGACAGGCGAGCTGCCGATAGCAGCAGAGAAGATAACCGATGGAGTTAACTTGGAGTGACACCCACTTGTCTCTGTTTCTAACGCATGGCGGTTGTGTGAGTTTGATCACATTCTGCTGCCACTGGGTTTCCTCCTAACCATCCAGTGGAAGTATGAAGTAGTCATCACACAAACACTAAGTGAGAAGTGAGGCGTGGTAAATGTGGTGTAATTTACCCACACCAATGTTTCATCATGTATTTAATATGACTGGATGCTAAATGTTTTATTTTGTATTCTTCTTGAGCAGCCAAATTGGCATACATTTTGTGCTATTATCCCTTACAGAATATATACTTGAGTTACATATGGTTACAATAATACAGCCAACACAGGTATGCTTTATACTAAGTGTGAACACTTACTACAGTAGTTACTGGAGAGTAAAATAAACAAATAACCATAATTTGCACACATGTTGGGGAAATTGGTTTTCAAATAACCCTGTTTTGGAAGCTATTACTTTAATCTATGAAAAGAGAAGAAATATTAAATTAGATTTTTATTTATTGTGGAGTATGTTCATAAAATATTAATGAAATCTCAATTTGGGGAAATAAATACTCAAATTTCAGCAATAGCATTTTCTTGAAAATCTAATTAATTTTGCCATAATAACCATTTAAGTCCGTTTTGTGTTCATTTCCAGAGAAAATTGAGTTGAATGCAGTTAGATAATAAAATCAGCAAATTCATGAGTGAGACACCATTTTCTTTCCAGCAGTGGAATGCTTTAACCTTTTGAAAAACTCTTACTTCTCAGTTGTTGAGATCCAGCTAATGGCTACACTTTTGGATCCTTAGTAGACAAATATAAATGTCAGCCTATCCCATCACAAGCCTCTTTAATAGTATGACATTAACAGTAAGTGCAACATTTTAATTAGTCACATACTTTTGAATTATTCCGGGGTTGCCTGGGTTGTCGCCCCGATGACAGTAATGTGCCCGTGTTTAGGCTGAGAGAAGAGTACGGGGTGTGTAATGAGGCGACACCCGATAGTCCCTTGGCCCTGTGCATGCCATAAGGCGTCCATCTGTCATGAGGCACCAGTGGCTAATTCTGCCCTGCCCTGCATACTTGTTGTCCCGGTCCTGCTCACCTAAATCTGAATTATGCATCCCTCTCTCACAAGACATAGCCACACTCAACTCAACTCAACTCTACCCAAATAAATCATTTTCAGAGAGAGAGAGAGATGAATGAACAAACCTTTTACTCATGCACGTTCATATCTAAAGCATCATGAAAGGAGCTTCTTGTGACCTTTTCCTTTTTCCACACCCCTCTAGTATAGCTAATATATATGCACAGCATCATTGCTGTTTTAACATCTTGGCATGTCGTTTTGCGGGTTGTTCTAGCACCATACAAAAGACTATCGTTCCCAGGCAGCTGTTGTCATACCACTCAATTAAGTAACTGCTGACATTTCCTTCAGCCAAATGATTGGGAAAACATAGGAATATTAGTTAGTATTTGGAATGATCCTTTATGCGTGAGGCGGTTGTGTTGGCCGTCTGTGTTTTTCCGCCCCTCTTTACTTCTCTTTGATAACACACACCTTCGCAGCTCCTTTGTGCTGTGCCGATGACTAAGTGGGGAAATGGGCCGTGGAAAATGGTCGTCAATGCAGCTGGCCTGCTGACAAGAAAGGAGCGTTTTCTGCACTGCTCTCAAGGAAAGGCACATCTTTTCAAGTCCAAAACTATTCATCATGCTTTTTAATTCATTATTTAGCTTATGTAGAATTGCTTAGATTTCTAAAGGTGTTTGTTTTTTGTTTCCCCCCGTCTCTGCTGGTCAGTTAATGTGGCTAATTATTCATCCATTATTTGGCTGTAACATTTCTGACGAATCATGTTTGATGTAAATGTGTTTTTAACTAAATTCACTACAATACTGTAGCTCCCTGAATGCATTGATACATATGTAGTATAGAACATGCATGGTGTTGGATTGGCCCCTCCATCCGTTAACAGGCATAGGTTAGTGTCAACCTATTTAGAACAAGATCCCAATGATGATTGGACAGTGGTGATAAGGGCGCTATGGAGCAGCAGTTTACCTTTCAATTATGGAGCTGCTGTTTGCACCTGGAAACAAAAGGAGCAATGTAGAATGATAATGAAGCATTTATTGTCTTGTGGGGATAGGGGATGTGGCTTGTGACATACGGCGGCTCGTAAATCTCTTGATGTCACCCGTGGCGTGTAGACGGATCTCCTCTCCCGTGGTTTTCTCCAGCCCATTATAGTGTTGCTTCGGCAAGCTAATGAACATGTAGAGCCTTGATAATGGTAAACAAGTACCTGATTAATTGGCCCTGTGCTACCTTCATTTTAACAGCAGAATATACTCACTATTCCACTACGATATATTTCTGATCTGCTCTCCCTTATTTTAGTGATTAACCATCTCAGGCCCTTGGAAGTAGAGCATTCTATTCATTGAGTCGCTCTTCTGTTCTTTAGAATAAATGAAATGTATTGAAATATACGTCAAACTTTCAAACTTTGCCACTAAATCACATTCTGTGTACAACTTTGGCATATTCAACTATATTACAAAATCTTAGAAATGGATCCAATTTTCCAACTGTTGTTTTTACAGGATATTGTTTTTGTGCAAAATTACAATTTGAAAAATGAATATTGATGTAAGCACTTATTTTATTGGCCAACTAACTGGGAATGTTATTACATGTCAAATACGATTGGTTATAATCCATATTTGTCACACCACTCCTTTCAGACAGCAATAAACTGACCACTACAAGTTTGAACATGTAAAATGTTACATTTGTTGCTGTTTAATATACTGTATCTCATCATGTAAATGCACATAGCCCTGGAGTGATTGAATCACATACATGAAATACTAGAAAATGTTCCTATTTAATGTGTGTTTCTCAATAACTCAACTGTTGCACTCTCACTTACGCATTCACTGGTCAGTAGGTTCACATTTCACCAAGGCATCCATGCCTCAGCAGCACAGAACACCATCTCCAAAAAAAATCAAAGCTCTAGAGATAGACATGTACTCAGTGCTGTCCAAACCACTGATTGTTGTTGCATGAGTAAGCCTGCAGTAGCACTTAATGTAATTTAGCATCCAATCAAGGTCAACAAGTCTGCTTTACAGTACGTGCATCTATAAAGGGCCGTTCAGATTAAACGCGCAAATGAGGGCGCAGATCCCAAAATTCCATGTATGTGTATTGGTGCCGGACCGGAATGCGCTGCGCGGCTGGACACGAAGGCGCAGCCTTAAGGCTGTGTTTCATTAATGTTGTAGGCTAGATATGAAATATAGTATTACCTGCTGGAGTTAGTCAAATGTTTGAGCTGAATTTTCTTTCTCAGCTCGAAACTGACGATTGCAAATGAGCCGTTGTCAGATTCAGTTGTCTCCTAGCGAAACAACAGCGCTAGCTAAACAGAATAAACCCTGCCCTCTTCTGCATGCTCCCTGACGACACAAAAGTTTAGAAAATGTATTTTGTGCTCTACGTCGCTGAGAGCGCAGCTTTTTGTGCTTTAATCTGAACGGCCTCTTCAAACGAAACCTCACACGCTTCTTGTTGGCGTTATAAAGAAGCATACCGAATGTCCAAGTGACGTTGCTGCTGTGGGGACCTTGAAGTCTTTTTATTCGGTGTGAATATAGTGTGAACTTGAGTTGTACTAGTGAATGGAAAATTACTTTAACTTTGAATTGCTGCACAAATGAGTGTGACAGGTGGTCAGAGTGGACCCACGAGAGACCCCTCAAGATTGTTATGTCTTCATGTCTGATTGGCAGAGACGTTTACGAGGGGTCATTTATCATCTGACTTTATCGCTCCACAGTTGAGAAAGTTAATAATAATATTTCATACAGATGAGACAGAGGTCTGTGCAGTGGCATTCCAAAAGTAATGTAACTATACTGTGTTGATGGACATTGAGGAGACGTGGCAAGATTTGGGAATAGTGTGGGAGTACAGGCTGACTGATATTTGTTCATGTTCAGTGTAGCAAATAATGTTGTACACCGGGCTTGGACATGAATAACAAAACAAGCATGGTCTTCTTGGAGCTCTTATGAGCTCTTCATATGCACTGCAGGATCAAACTGGTTTTAGCTGCACATTGATACAATCTTTAAGATAAGTTGGTATATGCTATAGTTTGAATTCCTTTTCCTATTAGAATCAACACTTTTCATTCTGCCCGCTTTCCCATTTCTTCAGGGTACATTTTGTGAAGCTGATCCATCACAAAGGCAATATAAATACAGTCTCTCTCTCTCTCTCTCTCTCTCTCTCTCTCTCTCTCTCTCTCTCTCTCTCTCTCTCTCTCTCTCTCTCCTTAATACGGATGGACTTCTGGGACTACTTGTGTTTTTTATAGAACCAGCCAAATGAATTCCTACAGGAACTTTCTTTTCATGATCACAAACAGCAGCTGTATGTGTCACCGGATGGAAAGGTGAGTCCTGCCGGAACAGGCGGCGCTTCTAAAGCAAACGTATTCTATCACAAAATCTCAGCAAGAACCATTATTACCCCTGCCATGTGACTGTGAGAACAGAAGGCTGCATTTCTCTCCAGCAGCCTCACTCATGAAACAATGTCATGAAACAATGTTTGTAATGCAAATAAGGCCCCTTCAAAGAACAGCATATTAGCATTTTCAATGGACGAATTGTGCTATTGTACGTGAAGAGGAGGGGGTTAGGGGGGAAGGCAAGCTTCAGTTATTTGTTGTTTTACATGTTAGAAATTGACAGTCTATCCTGTTGCTTGTTAAATTACATGTTATTATATATTTTACACGCATATTACACAGGATAATTGTGCATTTCTAAAAATCCCGTATTTCGATTTTTCCTGTGTATATCTTCTTTTGTGCAGTGGGATTTGGCAAGGGGCTTTAGCATCCTTGTTTAGTCCTATGCTACACTATTGATCGTACTGTAACTCAGGCAGTGAGACAGGCTGCGTGGTTGCTATGTTGCTTTATTGTCGGACAGGCTTAGTGGCCACCTAATGCCTGGTAGGCAAACAGATTACAAGCCACGTACTGTAGCACTCCTGTTTCAGTGCAGCTTGCGGCTGAGGTTGTCATCTCTGCAGAAAGTCCCACATGTGGTTTGACGCGCATGCCCACCTTTCGCATCTCACTCACTGCCAGGAACGGTCCAATTATACGACACCCTTCAATGTAACGGTTCTAACCTGTATGGAATCCCGTGCATTGACAGGGCTTTTGGACGCCTTGGTGGCTTGTGCTGAACAGATGCCCGTATTCCCCTGCAGCCTCGGTTGATCATGGCCGGTATCATGTTAATTGAGTTGCTGTCTCGCCTCGCGCGCTGAGCTCCATGCCCTGACTAAAGCCATCTTCTGTCAGTGCACCAGGAGGGATTGTGGGAAGGGGGGGGGGGATGACAGCTGACAGAAAGGACCGGGGCAGGGAAAAGAGCACCCAGAGCAGCGCATCAGAGAGCCCCAATTAGGCTCCTCCGAAACATTTACGACCCCCATTGTTTCTATGAGAGAAAGATGCAGCAAGAGAAGCAGCCTCCATTTATCGCCTTCCTCCACCGTCAGTTGAACCTGCCTCCCTTCACCCTGAAGCTGTTAGACAGCCGAGGCCTGGATAGAGACGTCAGCCAGTAAGTGGAAGCGGCGCTCTGGCCTTCCCATCCACGGTGCAGGTGCTATATCGACTGAGTCACCCCTCCTGTGCGCTGGAACACATCTCGAGGAGGGAGCGATGTCTGTTAAGAGCCTCTCTAACATATGCAATGCAATTACTGGCAATTATGGGTTATCAACATTTGCATAATCTTTATCCCAGCAACATCTCTACAGCGGTTGATTGTCAGTATTAAATTCACATGCAATTCATACTGGACAATGAGCTGGAGTCTTTGCGTTTTACACTTCCTTGTTTGATGCAGTCCCTCGCTCATCCATCATTTATGATTGGGGGTGGGGGGTGGGTGGGAGTGGAAGGCGGGGGTGGAAGGCCCCCTGATTAAGCTAATAAATGCGTGTGCAGTGCCAGACTACCATGGGTCAGTAGCCACATCCAGCCCTCTTTTTCCTGTTTTCTTCGCTCTCAATTCCCTCCAACCCTATAAACAAATGTGACATGTCATTTACTGTGGCCGTGAAACCATTAATTTTCATAAAGAAGGGAAGGAATGGCCATCTCTTAGCTTCTCGGTGCACCTGGTGGTGTTTTGACAATGATGATAAGCGTACATGGCAGCTCAATTACACTCTCAACTCTCGTTTTCTGTTTTATTTAGGCTATGGGAATCCTCTCCGCGAGCCGGCCTTGTGGTTTAACACCACGGAAGGCTGCTTTTACCACCATCATGTGCTGCTGTGGCCTTCTGATGTTTAGTGTGTCAGGCACGGCAATATTCACATGCGTACGAAGACGGCGTTCATCGTGTGTGGGAGGAGAATGCAGAGTAGGGCTGGGCGATTCTTTCTATTTTCATTTTGCCCAACAGCGGCCGCTCGACATTGCCTGGGGTTTACGGGAGTTACGTCGTAGCACGCCAGAGAATTTCCAGCATGGACAACATGATGTTAACTACTCTTAAGCCTGACACATGCTGTATGCTACTACACGTTGAATCAGCTTCCCATGTTAATCAATGAGTGTATGCACACTGCATGCCAAGTGAACGCTGCTTACACAACTGAGTTTTTGTCTATTTTATCTGCCTCGCTCTATTGAAGGTTATTACTAAATTATTGAAGAAGCAGAAATACACTATTAATAACCCTTTAAAATAACAATTTCTTCTTGGTTTTAACCCCTGCCCTCTTGCTCCACCATTTGATCAGTTTGACTATTGCATTAAAGGACGATTCAATTTTGCATTCATTGAACTTCTGTTGCTTGCCTTAACTGTGCATACACACTGCAACTTTAACATGCATAATATGTTAATACTGCACAATCACTGCGGTGCAATATTATATCATGAGCAAATTACACATTGTGGGATCAAATCTACCTGCAGTCTGCTGGCAGTGGGCAACACTGGAGAAAAACGTACCCTGCATTCCCACCACCAGCGATTTTGTAGCTGGTTGTAGCTGGGTCGCTCAAAGAGGTACGCTAAGTGTCTGCCTTGCTACATGCGTGAGCTTAACAAAGTACGTAAACTATAGATACATTTATAAATATATGTATATATGTAAGCGAACAAGCCCATGTTTCTCCTCCATTTTCGATTGCCAAGAAAAGGGAGGGGCGTCGCTGACACACCTCTACTCTCTTAATGTCTGTCGCTGAGTGCAGGGTAGGACAACAAGCAGTGTGCAGAGGCCATTGTGAAGCACGGTGCAAGGTTTTGGTGAGCAGATGTCAGATCCACAGAAAACAAAAGGAAAGAGGGTTTGTAATGAAGGATTCAAAATGCACTCGTCACTCATGCTGATTAACAGGGCTCAGCGGGAAGACATGCCCCTTCACCTGAATCATGCACAGTAGGGCGCAGATTCCCATTATACAGATGTTTTTTTAAAATAACATCTTAGTTCTGATAAACTTAGTTCAAATTGCATAAATAGTGCCGTAGCGTCCTTTCATTGATCATTATACAGTATGATCTGATTACCAAGGCACAAGCCTAACACACAATAGACGGCCTTATGCAGCCTTATATGATCTACTCCTCTGTATATGTGCCACCATTGTTGGCAGGGGATCTAACTGGCCTTTCATAGTGCTGTGACTGTAATATTGTGATCCTATTGTCATTGTTGTAAATAATTCCCTTAAATAAAATAAATGTTATACACCTGGTGGTTATGTAACACACCAAACTGTTGGCATAGCTGCAGATATCACAGGCATATTTACAAAGGCTGATTTGTTGCATGATGTGACTGGGAGTATCAACCGCCTGCTGACTTCCGTTTAGCACACCGATCCTCTTGCAGATGTGAAGGCACTGCGACTATGAGCTTTATGTTCTGTTAGAGAGCCAATAAATTATCCTGATTATTGTGTATTAAATGTTTTTTTTTTCCCTTTGGACCCTCCAGTTATAGTTATAAAGGAAGGAAAAGTCACTTCCAAGATGGGATTTGTGCTCCTTTTTTGATGCTTTCCCTCTCTGTCGCCCTAGTGACTCTGCCTAGTGATTATGCACAGGAGCATTAATTGGTCTGCCAATCATAGCAGCATCTGCTCTTGTTGTTCAAGAGAGAGTCCAATCAGAGGTACGAACAAGGCAGATCTGTCTGACGCTTCTTAACACCTTGTTGCACTCTAACGTCCTCTAAGGCAGAGTTGTTGATTAGGCATAAAATAAAAACACAATGCTTACTTACACTTGCTTTGCAAATTCAACAAAAGAAACACCTTCAAATTGTTAAGTTGTCATATTAATCCACTCACCTTGATTCAGATTGTATTTTGAAGCATAACATACAGACTGCTGCCTCTCCGTTCATTTTAAAGGAAACGTGCCCAAATGTATGTAAAAAATAAACATTGTTTTAGTTTGTACTGCACAGTAAGTGCTCATAGGCACAACTCTGTTGTCTACCCCTTCCCTAAATGTACAGTAGTTTACACTATAGCGCCGGTCTGGTGGTGCTGTAACATACTTGAGACGTGCACTGTACCTTTAACTAAATGGGAGCAGGGCTATGGATATGCTGCCCTAGAACTGTGTGTGAATGTCGACAGAGGAATTAGATAGTCCCCTCAGCTAGTGGCTGTATACAGTAGCTCTGTGTGCTCCCAGCGCACACCAATAATCTAGCCAGAATGGATATAGTTGTTTATGCTGATTATTAGAGAACACGCATAATGGCCGTCCAGCTGCAGGATATTATTTCCTCAGCATGCGCTGCATAGTGTGTATGCTGCATACTCAGACATTTTAACCAGCAGCGAGACACCAGCGCCTAAATACAAAGACTGAGTGACATTATCTGCTGGCAGTGGTTCTATGCTCGTCTCTCCCAAGCCAGCACAGACTTGACAGCACAAAGGCAATGCCTCCCCCCTACCCCTCTCTCTCTATCTCTCTCTATTCTCTCTCTCTCTCTCCCTCTCTCCCTCACACACACACACACACACACACCCCTCTCCCGAGCCAGTCCGAACAGGAAGCTTTTTACTATAGTCGTCAGATATTGCCAGCATGCCCTTTTTCTTTCTTTTCTTTTTTTTTTATTTTTTATTCCTTGAGCAGACAATCATCAGAGCCTGTTTTGACAACCCTCCTTTTGATATTTATATTCTGCTGATTGTTAATTACTTTCTGGCTTCATCCCTCATGTCAGTCCATTGTTAGCACAGTCTTGGCCATGTGCGGCTGTATTGTGAGTTCCCCGATAGTGACTTTTATGTCGTTCCGACATGGTGTGTCCCTGAGGGTGTTAGCATGCTGTGTGCACTTGTCTTACACGAGGACGTCTAGCCTGCAATGGAGGTAACTTGGTCTTAACTGCATCCCTCTCAACCGGTTGTGTTCTCCCCTGCTGGTGCTTCTTATGGTGAATCAATGACATGGAGAAACTGAAATGAACTGACTTTTGCCAAGCTCCTTTTGAGAAATGTGTGGGTATGTGTGTGTATGTTTGAGTGGAACCTCACCTAGGTTTGAAAATAAGCCTTTTCCCATGCTCCAACTGACTCACAAATGACATTGATGGTACGGGTCTTTTGTGAAATAACACACCAGCTCGCTCTGAAAGGAGGATTTAAATGGGACATCTGTCTCCTAAAGCTCAGGCCTGCCCAGGAGAACACAGGCGGAGGAGTAAAATATCCACATCCCTTCCCTCGGAAGAGATGTGGACCTGTGATATACAGATTTCGAGAAGGGACTTAACACAGTTGTACCATCTGTCAGTGTGCATGAAAACTACACAAAAAAACAAAACATTATAGTAAGAGCCTGGAAGTTGAAAGAATCTGATAAGAACTTAAAACACAAATAGGAATCAGTCAAGCAAGTTATACTGCACTGTATTTCTATTTATTTAATGGCCTATTTATTTATTTGAACATAAAAAAAACTAAGTTGATAAAAATAGTGTTCACACAATTAGTCCTGTTAAAACTCAGTGCTATTTCACATTCACCTTTATTGTACTGTCGCAATGATTCAGTCTACACATTCCTACAGTTTAATATTTCTGTTTTTAATAATAAATGTGTCAGAGGTGTGTTTAAACACAATTTTCAAAATCCATGTTTTAACATGCAATCAATGCATTAATGTGAAGGGTTAATAGCCTTATATGTTTCAAAAATGTCTTTAGTTACAGAACTTGATTCAAATGCTAATTTATTCTGTCTGTCTTGTAATGAAGGTTTGTTTTTTTGAAAAGTAGACTTCCTGCCATGTCTGTGGGTGATGTACAGGTTTCTTTGGTTAAGTGTGCATAATATCAACGTTGTCATGTCAGACTTGATTGCGTGTGGCAGCTCTCTCTCTCTACTTCCCCTCCCAGTATAACCCTATCCCTCTACCACTCTCCAGTGAGACATTTCTTCTGTGAGACAGGCTGCCTTACATGGGAAAACTATTAGCAGTATTCCTAGAGTTTCCACGGAGTTTGAGTTTGTTGAAAGCTGATCATCTGTAGCCGTGATAGTTTTGTTGTACTTTGACTCAAATTGAGTGACTTCCTGTTTGTGCGATGTTTGTGAAATAATGGAACTGAGCTGGTTGATGAATGAGTGGTTTTCCTCTGGTTACACACATTGAGCATTATTTATAATAGTAAATGATACATAAAGCAAAGAAGGAAATAAAACAACTCAAATGAGAGGAGAGGCAGGTTTGGCTTTACAGTGCATGCTTGTGATGTTCCGCTGGCATTTGCTCTCTGCTCTGTTCAGGGACTGTAGGCTCCAGCTGAGATTGAACACAATGCTCTACATTTCTAGCACACTGCAGCGGTGTCTGCATTTAACACCCGGCATTACTGCTTGAGCATCAAGAAAGGCACATTAATGTACTTTTTCCTCTTAAAAGTAAAGCTACACATTAAAGATTCATGATCTGCTTTCAATCTCGCAGCTTATAAAGTGTCCCTACACAATGCATCATTAAAGACACTTTCCTTATCCTTACTTTTATCCTTATCCTTACTTACAACATTTCAGTATTAAAACACACCAATGACAATAATTCAGCTAATAATTCATATGTTATCCTGGCATAAAGTGCCTATCACGCGTTTGCATTTTATATTATTTTTCATTTTCTGTTATTCCTAATGGTAGGTTATTGCTTTGCTAAGTATATACATGATAAGACATGAGTCTTTGATACAGCACTGTGATCAAGATGCATTATACAGTACTGTATATAAAAAGTAACGTCTGGTATGTTGTCCTTCAAATGTTATTTGTAAAGTATCAGCCTGTGTATATTGTTGTGTTTAATTAAAGATGAAAACTTTATTTCTTTGAATCACGCAGAAGCTACAGTTAGGATCTTTTCATTACTCAGACAAGTGAGGACTTGGATTCCGAGATTGTGTTTTTAATTTCACTGGCAATGTTACCAATCTCCAGACTGTTTACCTCCTGTGTAGATAAAGCTGTTTGATTCCCACTTTCAAAGCTTTAACTTGCCTTTTTTTCTGCTTCTGTGCCTCAAATGGATCCTATATGGAACTTGTGTTATTATAGTTTTGTTGTACAACACTATTAGGAAGTTAATAATATTGTTTATGGATTTTAATATTCTGCAGATGAAAAGAAAATGTGGAGGGCTAAATCTGACACACTTAATTATAACACTTACATGTTATAACCTCTTGTATTTATAATTGTGTTTATGCGTTTTACTATATTTCATTTTAGTATGTTAGTGTTAGTTTGATTAATGTCCTATTTCAGTCAGTAATTCCATTGCAGTTCGTGTTGCTATGCTCTCTGTAGACCATGCAGGCAGCAGGCAATTTTTATGTTCTTTCGGACTGAAAATAGCTACTGTACTTTTCCTCAAAGAAGTATGTTTCCCGTGGAAAGCGCAGACCTTCTCAACACCTCACTCAGAGACCACTTAGACCCAAGGTGGGCCGGAAAACATGGAAAGACTTTTGTGGCAAAACATCTTATCAGCTGTTCCTTGTCACACCAAGTCATTTTGCACCTGCGGCCTCTCGAATGCGCAGGAGAACACGCTTTGCATTATTTAGATGGGCAATCACTCTGAAATCCCTCTGTGTTCAGACCATTGGAGGAGCACGCCTCTAAAAATATCACCCCGGTATCTTGTGACGGTGTGTGTCATATCAATGGGACCTCCAGGCACAGTATATGTATGCATGTCTGCGAAGCCATATTTCACCCGGATAATGTTGACTGTGAAAGTGGCAAAGGGATACATAGGGGTCTTGTGTGTTGTCTGAGTTAGAGAGGATCCCGTACTGTTGGTTTTCTCAAGGGGTGCCCTACATTCGCTTCTCTCCTGCAGTCATTTGTTTGATGGGCAGACAGACAATTATCTGTGAAGGAAATGTCAAGATCGTAGTGCTGATGGATGGAATCATTTGTGCTAGGTCATATCACATGAGTATCATTCACTATCTAATGCATGCTAAGACAAATCTAAAAAAACTACATTTTAAAGCACTGGGTTACAAGAAACGGAGTAGTATTGTGCTGCAGTGATTAAACACGCTTGCCTCACCACATGACAGCTACTGCATATTCAATGACATGTCACGTCCTCAATAGGCTGTCGAAATTAGCTTCTCTCTGTGTCATCTGTATTATAAATGGCATACAGAACATGTGTATATACTGTACCGCAAATAGAAAATCTAGAGAGCCAGTTTGTTGTTATTTAAGTTGTGAAAAAAAAACCATAAAGAATACAGAAGTTTTTAGTCTATAATGAGAATGATAATACAAGAAAAACATATGCAATGTACCCTTTGCACAGATGCTCCATGGTAGAGTACTGTACACTAGCAGTAGCTAAGACAATAATAATGCAATGAATGACCTACTGTAGATTGATGTGTTCTGATTAGTAAACATCTACAATACTAGTGTTTCATTATGCAGGATTGCTATTTAGAACACATTTACACATTGGTATCAATCATTGCTCTCCAATTAAAGCATACGCATGTTAAATATAGCTGTGTAGGCCCATGCATTTCCAAGCTAAGAGGCGACTTGAAGTGAGCAGCACATTGTAGATGTTGTGTGTTTCTTTGAAAGGAGGCATGCAGCCTCATCTGAGGGGCTCTCACTGGTGGCTGTTACAGCGCTAACAAGCTGCAGAGACACGTGGACCATCTCTGTGGACGTCTGTGGAGGCTTTCAAAGAGCAGTCGTGTCTTCCCCCCACTGAGGCCAATCTGGCCCTCGCTGTCAAGACAAGTTTCAGGAACATGGCCTCTAGCGTGTTCAGTGCTACAGCCCCCCTGCCATCTTGATTGAGCCATAGCCAGGGTCTTCTAAAGTTTGAGAGACAAATGAATGGGGATGCAAAAGTGCACGGAATGTTGTTGAGCAGAGCCGAGCGTGAGAGGCAGCATGATAACTACATCATAATAGCATGGTGACTCTTTTGGCACTGGCCTTTTCAACTGGCCGAGAGCAGATAGGCATTGTATATTGTTTGCTGCTGAAGTTTTTCCAGGCTATTATTTCCCCCCCATTTGCAGTCATTAACACTGCTCTGTTCTGACTCTACACAGAGGCACGCATAGCTTGCAGCCACAGTGAGATTCATGATGTCACAATGTTTTTATTGTATCTACTCAGTCAGAATTGACGGTGCATATGGAATTTAAAAAAGGAATTGCAGGGACATTGAGTAGGAATACTGCACCCTCTGGGGGTTCATAGTCTTATTAGGAAACCTTTCACGTTGCCCTGTGCCACACAAACCGGTATTTACATATATGTTTGTCTGTGAGAGAGTTGCAGAGAGGCCCAGCTACGTACAGGTTGAAATTACCATCCAAACACCCCTCTGCCGGGTATACAAATCTTAATGAGCCTTTTTTTATTAACACCGACATTTCATGGCTCTGGTTAACATTTTCCCTGTAGTCTCCAGGATGCATCTTGCTGTCTCTTTCCACCCCACAGTCACAGGCAGATGGTCAGTTATTAGCGCTAATTAAAATTCCATCATTGATCATGGTTTGTAATTTTACTTCATTTGAAATGTATTAATGATTAAAAGAGCTCAGCTGCTCGGCACGAATGTTAATGGGCGCGGGGACCAACAGTGGGATACAAAAAGTCAGCGTGAACATCCCATAGGGCTCACCCGCCATGCTAGTAGCAGACTTTTCCAATTAGGTATACAGGTAGTCTCAACATGTGGCATCGCCTCCCATTCACTGATTGAAATGCTCAGTGGCTACGGTGGGGCTTCATCATTGCATTTGTTTATTCACATATCTGATTCAGGATTAAGGCTGTAAGTGCACTATAAACACAGCAAACATCATTTAGAGCCACAGCAGAGTCAATGGAATGTTCCTGTGTCTAATGAAGACAAAATGGTGTCTTTCTTACTGGGTGGGTTCTAAGGGAGCTAGGAGACATTCTGGAGAATAAAGTAGGTCAGCTCGATGACATGGGGTGTCTGTGGACATGTTCTGTGTGTTGCTACTGGAGAGCTCACAGCAGACCGTAGAGAGGAAACGGTAGTTAACAACTAAGCAGCAAACCATTAGGGGATGAAAGCAGTGGTTCATGTCCATCACACTCTTGCAAAACAGAAATAAAGATGATGCTTCATCTTTGATAGTGTATTTTATGTGTACTGTGTGTGTGTGGGTGTATACTGTACATAATGAGGTTTTATACATGTTAAAAGTTTGCTCTTACTCTGCAATGAAACGGGCATTAACAGTAGGCTATACAAGCTGCTGAATTCACCCCCTATAATGACCTTGGTCCCTGTCAGGAGACAGTGTCTCATAAAGCTGACAGAGATTAGTGCATGCGTACAGTACATGTGTCCAACAAATATACAGTAAATATACAGTAGGGTTGTGTAGACAGACATCAGAGACAGTCCGGGACTAACCGCACCCGCACTGTTGTCATGCTGATATAGGGCTGGGCGACATATCGATATTTAATTTATAGCTGTATATGTTCAAAAGAGATATCGATATAGTTATATTTACACATTTTTCTCTCTGAACATTAAAGCCACTTATAGTAAATTCATTGATATTCATTGTACTTGTCTGTTTGTCTTCATTCCTTTCAAATCAGGATAAATCCTGTGATGAACTCTGGACTTATCCCACAACCTCTTCACTGAATTACTTGTACATAATGCAGTGTTCCATTCCATTAGATAGACTGCATGACCCTCTGTATGGTGTATTTAGAATTGTAACTACAAGTCATCCTGATGACTGTTTGTGTGTTCTAGCATTTCCATTTCATTCACAATAATGTCCAACTCTCACAGCTTCATTACGGACCATTGTTACTGTATTTTGCGCTGATTGCCTGGAACTCACAGCCTACTTCTGCTGTTTCACCACCAGCGGGGAAGATCGTGCGCAGGAAGGGGCAGGTTGACAGGGATACTTAATGACTGGAAATCCCTCCAAATGCTCAGTTTCTTGTTTATCGATTTGTTGTCAGGGATATTATAAAGTAATGTGCACAATCCGCGTGTTACTCTTGACCGCACGCTATGAGTGACAGTCAATTAAAAATGAAATGGAATCCGTGAAACAGGACCAGACATAGGATTGCAAAGAACGACAGTCTCTTGAGTGTACGAAAAAAATGCAATCATATCCATTTACATACAGTATACCTCTGAGAATGGGAGAGCTTTATTGCTAGGAATTCTATGTTCATATTTGTAATTTATATATATATATATTTTTTTTTTGTTGTTTTTTTTGTTATTGCTGTTTTAAGGAATTTAGGATATGGATCATGGGTTGTAGCTTGTTTGAATGTTCTATGCTCTATAAAATGATGTTTATACACACATCAGCAACCTACTCTATTGTTATGCTGTTGTTATATTTATGCCTTTTCACGGATAGACAGGAGTATGTGCACTTCAGGTTGTTTATGAGCAGTCCACATGTGCACATTGTATTTTTAAGTGCTAAGCTGTCAGCTAGTGTGCACAGAAATGAGGATCCTTTCACCCTTGTGAATTTCAGAGGAAGGAGGAAGGCAAATGTAACACAAGCTTTTCCTCAGCTCTCTGATATCTCTAACAGCCACATGTTTGTATTCAAAATTATTCCTTTTCTTCCCTTCTCTCAAAACACTTGCTTTTGAAAAGCAGCAATCCCCTTAACGGCCCAGTTCTCTACAGTGGAGCGGTATGCTTTTGTGTGTTGATAAGAGTGTGTGAGTGCATGGGTCTTTGATCTGCCCTACCCGAGAAGATGTTGATGATTTAGCAGAGATGCTGGTAATTACAGTGTTCTGGGTGTCGCCCTTGGGGGGGGGGGGGGGGGGGGGGGGGGGGGGGGGGGGGGGGGG
>JAODLL010000007.1:4361677-4387856 GCA_026546735.1 Forbesichthys agassizii | reverse complement strand
TCTCTCTCTCTCTCTCTCTCTCTCTCTCTCTCTCTCTCTCTCTCTCTCTCTCTCTCTCTCTCTCTCTCTCTCATGCAAAACTCACTGGGAATTGCTCTCTCTCTCTCTCTCTCTCACTGGGAATTGCTCACAGACACATCCCTGTGAAGGTCAGGGGGAAAACAGCGCAGATGGCCTTTTGCACTAAATCAACAACTTTTCAAAGTGTGGTCAAATACTCACACATGGAGCTAATTCACACAGTAACCCACTTGCACTTTGTTCCCCTGCCATCTCACACCACTGCAAACGCATGCTGACACCCAGTCGCACCGCACAGTCACACCACACACACGTTCCTTCTCACGTTCGTCCTCAGCCAGAGTACACACACACGCAAAAGCATATGAGCGTTCATTTAGACAGTGGCATAACACGTTTTCCAACGTCTTCATGAAATGCCACCTACAGTATAGTTTACAGGCTATACTCTGTGGTCTGTACATGTTAAGTTTTATGTGACAGCTGCATAGCGGTGCATTCGTCTCATGCTAGCTATACAAGTGTCAGACTTGTTTTGTTGGCACTTTCAACATGTTTCTCTTGGCACTAAAACACATACATTATGGTCAAATAGAGTCGTATATATCTCCAGTCCCTAAATGGCTGCATGCTGTTGGTAATATTAATAAAATGGTTTACCTCAGAGGAAATTGTATTCACTTGTACTTGTTTCTCATACTCTCATTGGCGCCAGCCTGAATTGTAATGAATCCTGCAGAGGCAAAACATACTCATTATCACACCAAATAAAACTATTGAATGAAAATTGTATTGTTTCAATAATTGTAATCATAATGCTTTGGTTCATACTAAAGCAAGAAAAATATATGAAAACTAAAGACAATTAAACAATACCAAGCCAGTCTCTAATCAGTTTTAAAGAATAGTTTAATAAGCATTCATCCGCTTTTCTTTGTTAGTTTTGTTAGGGATCTGTGGTACTCAAGCCATTTCTTCTCATTTTAACTGCCAGAGACTGTAAAATGGTGGGTGGCATTGTTTGGCATACCACAAATAAGGTATTGAAAATAAATAATGAATAATTAAAAAAGTTGTTAAACCATGTATTATATTAATGTAACTTACACTGTAAAAACAAAATATTTCTACAGTTTTCCCCAATAAATTCTACCATTCTTTTTATGTATTTCAAAATTATAGGAAATCATATTTAATGTACAAGAATATACTGTTTATTTAAATGTGTCATGTGATTTAACAAAATAATTCTGTATACATTGAATACATTAAATATGTTTTTATCTGCTTTTAAATTACAATTTAACAGAACTATCTGTAAAGAAAAGATGTATGTACCTTTTAAACTGTTGACTGAGCGGCCAATCAGGGGCCACAACAGGGGCGTGACTTTTGCATTTCGTGCAAAACCAGCTCAAGAGTAGTAGAGATTCATAAGTCACACATCCAGTTATTTTACTGCATCCTTTTAAAAAGCTAGATGTCGGATTGCTATTACAGTATGACAGTGGATTTGCAAATCTGCACTTTTGCAAAGTGAAAGCGATAGCCACAGACCAAACCCCATATTTAGACCAACACAACCATGGCCGCATAAATATGCTCAAGTGCACTTGCTAAACAACATGGGCGATATGCGGGAAGATGACTGCGCTGGCCTGAAATTTGCAAAGACACTTGCTTTTCCACTTTGCACTGTGTAAGATAGAGCCCCATTTAATCTTGGAGAGTAGATGGAGATGGTAGTGCTGACTGCAATGAAGTACCTCTGTTTGGAAAATCATCACCATGGCCCAGTCACCTGCTAATGATTTGGTTGACACCTGCCTGGCTGACAATGGTGAGTTCCCAGACTGATACTGTATGAGGGAGAGCTTGCAGAATCAGTATGGTTTTAACCAAGCTGTCATTAATGTGACAACCGCTGCATCACTTCCGATTACAAATAATGTACATCCAAACGCCACTAGTGTGATTTTTGGGTGTGGGCCTTCTCATTATATTACCATACAAGGCAGCCAGCTGTGGAATAAACCTTTTCATGAGCGTGTGCTATTCGACCCCGGCCTTAACTTGTCACAGCCGAACCATATTGTTAAGGTGTGAATAAAGCCAGTCTCTCTGAACTTCCTCCTGAGCCAGGCTCCCATGAGCCCTGCAAGGTGAGGCGTTGAGGTGTTAGCCAAGGAAGGCATCACAGTGGTGGAGACATGGGGGGAACAAATGGAGTGTGACTGGGAGACCGACTGTCACCAGGATGGAGCTGGGTTTAGACCAGCGAAATAGTCATTAACCCTGTCATATTGATTCAACCGTGCTGGCTTGTTTCCAGGGACCCGTGCTAGGCAAAATAAGCACCCGTGTAAAGCTGCTGCAATAATATCCTTTCCTTCTATTGTTAGGCTATATTTTAAGTCCCTTTTCATCTTTTGTGAAGAAAGCCTGGTGAGTGCTCTTTGTTTGTTGCCGCGACAAATCTCCGGGTTATGTCACTGTGTCATTACGCCGTATTTGACTGTATACTCCCTGCATGGTAGTGTTGTTTAACACCTGCAAGTGTGAGGCAACGCACTTAAAAAGCAGTGCATTGTGCGATTGTGAACCCGCCCACCTGGTTTTCCATTTGAAAAGCGTGCAAGCACTCACACAAACTTTCTCCTACTTCTGTCATTCTCTGTGATCCTCTCCCGCCTCTCCCTCCTCGCGTGCATGCTGTTTGTTCATCAGACCAACCATCTGCCCAGACTGTGCGTTCGCCACCACCCGGCGTCCCCCTTTAGCTCGCCGCCTCACATGGCACACGGCTCCTGCAATTATCCGACGTGGGCGGGACTCCCGTCGCACGCCGCCGTCCGACCCTCGCATGCGGGGCATGCCCGGGGTGTGCGTCCGCATCAGGTGGGCTCTCTACGCACGGATGGGTAATGGAGTCCCAGTGCCAGGCACTCATCTCCCACGCTCTTCTTCATTATTAATCCAGCGAGCTAATTAGCCCTCTCTCTGTGATGCACTGTAGTAGTGCCTCTCTGCGGCGCGTCAGTATTTCACAGAACATTTTCCAATGAGTTTATGTTCAGCACATGCACCGAGACTGTGTTTGTGAATGCTTTCTGTCTTTTGTGCCATCTACCATGTGAAATACTAACACTGTAGCTGTTAATGTCTGTGATGACACTCCTTATGCATAGTGCACCCTCCAGGTGCCTTTCACTGCTAGCACCTAAATACATTTGAGAAGTTTAGAGTAAATACTAATATGAAAGAAGGGTCTAAAATGTATTAAAGTTTGAGGGGGGGGGGGGGGGGTTATTATGCAAAACAAGTGTTGTTTTGGCATGGATTTTGGTTTTGGAAGTGGTTTTCGATGAAAAACAATGTTCATAGAAAAAGAGTCAGAATCTGCTATTGTTACCTCACAATTGGGACTAATTTACACAACATATCATCAATATAATTATTTTATTAAATAGCTAAAATATTATCCAAACTGCCTTTGTTGAACAAATACCACAGATGTCTTTCTTAGACATTAGAATTGGAAAGTTACAACTTGAGCTCCTGCAGAGTAGTGATATCCAATTGTTATAGTTAAGTTATATATATATAAGTTATAGATTGTGTGTGTGTGTGTGTGTGTGTGCAGAAGGCAGGGGTCACAGGCTATGAACCAGACGTTATTTCAACATGGTTGTAATTCAGTTGAAGATATTTGCTACAACAGCACAACCTTGAATATATTGAATGAATGAAATATGTCTTTCATGAAACCTTTCTATAAACAAGGCAACTGTATTTATTTTTAAAAGAATTTGAGTAAATAAAAAATATGATTATGATTGTTTCATTAATTCAGCTAAGGCAACTATTGTTCCTTCAAGGTTTTATAACAAAGCATGTTGCCAAGCAATATAGTACAATTTCTTACTACAGGCTAACTTGTTTTGTGTGTCATAGCAACATATGTATCTGCATGATTATTTTGAATGTAGGATAAAAGTGCTGAAAAATCACCATGGACAGCCTTAGTGGCTCCACTGTACTATACATGCTTTTCTACCACTATATGTCATGCACCAGCATCAACCAAAACAAGTGCTTTCTGGGTCACACACACAAACATGCAGGTATGGCCGGACCAGCTATGAAAACAAAGAACAGAGCTTGGATTGCATCACAGAGATGGAGTGTGATGTCATTGTCTGCTCAGGACGCAATTACTCCACTATTTATATTGAAAATAGTGGTTTGCTTTTATATTAATGTTGAAATTAGCACCTTTAACCATAAACACATTTTTTGTAATTTATGGACATTAAAAATAATTAAATAACAAGCTTTGGAAATTATATCTCTACCACAATCATAAAAGTTAACTATAGACATTACTGCCTTGGAATGTAGCACACCCCAAGCTTTTTTGACAAAAGTAGTTAATTTATTCATTAAGAATTCATATGCATAGTTTAGATCTCCCGTCTGTCACCAGTCACAAGGCTCAGCAGATATTCACAGATTCCTTTGTGTCAGAAGATTAAAAAAATAAATCTCTGCATCTCGTGTGATATTTTTAACACACCCTCAATTTATCAGTCACCTCTTTTTTCCTATTCTTTTTCCCCATCCAATTCCTTATCTGAATTTCATCTTTTTCATATTTTTGTCTGTAGTACAGCATGTCAGTATTACATTCGAGATGGGTCTTTTATTTAGTAATAATTGGGGGAAATTGAATGTGGAGATAAGCGTAGCGGTGTATTTCATATGTAGGCTTTATCTTGGAGCTGAGCATAGCTCCAGTCAGGGACCATGTGGTAAGTGTTATAGGGGAAGGAGCCCATGCAGGCCTGTTGGAACAGTGACTGAAACATTCAAACAGTCCTGCAGGGTATTGGGGGATATTAGAGAAGGCCTGAAATAAAGAAATGTGATATGGCGGTAGTGCTCATGGAAGAAAAACATAGTTATTTAACCCCCCAAGCCTTTCCTCCTATTAAAATAGTATAATGGCTTTATTTAATTTAGCATGTTTATGATAAAGTGACCATAAACTGCCTATTTGAGTTCAGGGTTTTGTTGGTGGAACAGTCATCTCTTTTCACATTCTCATGCAAAACATTACATTTTGTGGGCATGCTCGTGCATTTCAGCCTTTGCGTGTCTTAGCATATGTAATTGTATTACACTAGTGAGCGAATGAGCTTTCTTTATGCAGTAGGCTCGTCCTGGCAAGGTTCTTGTCATTTGTTGGCATTTTTGAAGGTGTTATCAGCAAGGCCTTTCTTTTGGCACACCATTAGAGTCTGGCTCCGTATCTAATAATCTTGTCATTTTCCAGCACATTTCCTCCACTAAGCAGTCAATTAGTGATGGGATACATTGCCGACTTCAAAACTCTCTGAAAATTGCGTCTCAAAAAGGTTAATGTAATTTCAAAGGCATAAAGTGCATGAATAGGGCTGCCTGAGAGTGTGTCTTACTCATTAGAGTTCCTTTGTACTGTACACAGCTATCCCGGGCTTAAACCTCATGGAAACCAGATACAGATATTTCACAAGTCTGAGAAACATATTACCCCCCCCCCCCCTCCACCCACCAATTGCAAGGTTTTGATCCAGTGGGTATTTGATTTTTATGCTAGAATATATGAATCTGCTGTAGCAATTTTAGATTGTTAAAAGTCCTCAGGGTAGTACATTGGCACACCTTGTGGCTGCCGTATTAGTCCTTTGCAGTTATGTGACATTTATCGGCATCACATCTGACAATGTAAGTAGGCAACTAGGCGTGTTATCAAGATGTACAATGGAAAGGTTAGGCGCTTGCACAAGGGAATGGCCAAGTCTCCTGTCTTATTTTGAAGTATCCATCAGCTGTGTAATATTCCTGTTATGGCTTTTTTCAGCTTTGTGTGAATTCTGTGCAGCCTTTAGGCTGTGTGAGTTATTGATTTATAAAGCGGCAGCAGTTGATTTGACCTGGGAAAACCGGGGATAAAGTGTTGGCGGATGGAGAGATTCTGTTGCAATAACCCGAGGTTTCCCCTCTGAAATGTTTGGATTTAAATATGAATGTTGATGCAGTACATTAAGTGTACTGAATGGTGTATGTCCATCAAACTTATAGGAGTTAAGATGAGCAGGAAAGGAACAACACATTCTGCATTGGCTCTAAGGAAGGAAGGATTGTTCCGCACATCTGCCATGGCAGATGTGCCAAGTTCATTCAAATAGTGCATCTTGAAATGTATCTAAGATGACGAATGCACATTTCAAAAGGGTAACTCAAGTAGAGTAAGGTGAAAATTATATATATTTTAAGAGAATCCAATGGAAGCATAGAACAGTGTAGAACTCAAGAGCTCTAGAGTGAATAAAAACACATGAGCCGCCAGCTGCTCGTATTTACATCAGGTTTCTCGGCAATTCACTTCTAAGGACTGCGCTCACGGCCAAGTCTCGGGGAACCGTTAGGTGATTCGTGGTGTATGGGAGGGGTAAGGGGCAACTGGAACATTCCATGTATAGTCCCAAAACACAGGCAGGAGCCCCTCTCTGCCTCTGGTTAATTTCTATGTGACAGGCCCTAGAGGCTGGTCGCCAGCTGATATATTGTATCCAGCTCATGTTATTACCAGTATTGATTGATCTACAATGTGTGGCTCAAAGCCCATCGGCTTCTCAGCGTGGTCCACGCTGACCAGTGCATAAATACTTTCATTTTCCAGGCTCATGTAGAATGTAAAAACCGGGCAAAGAAAGCCCTAACATCTGTGCTAGGCTTTTATAGCAGCAGACTAACGGGCGATAATGAGGTCGACGTGCTTTTGGCACGTTTTAAATGCATCTTGAACATTTGACTCATTGTGTCCTTCGCTCTGCTTCCCACAGCAGGGAAGAGAGATAAGATGTCTCATTTCCGCTTACCTTTCAGTGTTATCCATAATGTTAGGAGGTTTTATAACAGTACAGTAGTTTTGTTCTGAATGCTTCGTGTATCTACTAAAAGCTTTATACCAAAATGCAATTTCCCTGTGACTACTGCATTGTAAATCTTCTGTCCTTGATGTTGATGGTGAAAATGCTCAATTCAAACACAGATATATTAGTTTACGCTAACTAGGTGCATGCTGTGGTTCATCGCTTTATTTTACTGTATTTTTCTCTGTGAATTTTATTATCTGAGCTCCTGAAGCAAATGGCGCTATACAACTCTGACATTTTTACAGTATAACTAGATCACAAGGCCACAGAGTTTGCTTTGAAAAGACTAGCATCTTAATGAGTTCCCTAAAGTGCTCATGTCTGACCAGATGAAAAGTAGTGATACTTTAGGTCGCCTGCAATCACACATAGCCTACCTTAGATTGACACAAAGACTATGCACGCTTTAGAGACAGGGTGATAGTTAGATGTTCATCTTATTAGCAGATCTTTTCCCCCCACCTCCAAATATAGAGGAACATTAGATTAATTTTGATCTCACTCCTCTTGTAGTGAGTCATTGCCATAAGCAATTGCCATAGGCAATGACTACTTCACTGCCATGGTTAAGTTACCATATAACCTTATATAAGTACAACTGGGCCAAACATGGGACTGATCTGTGACCTTCTAATGCAGAGACTGCTGCAAGTTGCTGTCTGCATAAGAACCGTCAATGGCTCATCAGCTTCTAAACTATCAGGAAAGCAACGTTATCATCTCCTTTCCCCTTGCACTCGTTATTTCTGGAACAGCACTGTGGCACTTGTGTTACCTTTTAACGGGTTATAATTGTCCGCTAAGTGCCTTGTCTGCCTGTCACACAGAGGGAAGTTGACCCTTAATCCTCATTGTGGATGCTTTCCTGCAGTTTCAGGTGGAGAGGTTTCCACCCACGGTTTCTTCTCTTTTCTTAAGACTTCAAAATCCTCTTTTCCCTCACCACACCTCTGGGAGTCCAGTAAAATGTCTTCTGACAGCTGGCTATTGCCGCTTATTTTTATAACACGCCATAACCCAGGATGCTTTCATGACACTTTTCAATACACGTCAGCCATCAACTTTAAAAATGTCTTGCAGATGTGTGTTTCCGCTTTTTGGCTCGCCCGGCTCGTGGGAGAATCACTCAGGAGTGAGGCTTTAAATACTTGGTCATGTCAAACATCTGAGACGTTTGACGAGTCACACGAAACTCACTGTGCATGCACAAGTGCATAGGAGGGACGTTCAGCTGCGCCAAAGGGACAGCTACTGCTATTTCTATTTAATCTACTGTAAATCCTCTCTTAAACCAACTAATTAGAATTAGTTTGACTAAACTTTAGCACATGGAATACATATCATGGCTATTTATCCAATGTCTAATTGACACTGTAAAGGGAATACATATTTCTAAACACACTGACTGACTGCAGAAAGCTGCCTCATACTAAATGTCAGACTTAATTGGATCCTGCTAAAAGATCGATGAGTGTGCTAATTTTACATACACTATAGCCAATAGCTATACTCATTCACATTCAACTGCTTCAGATTTGCTAAACTCTGCCAATTATAGTGTAGGCTACTGTCAGGCAAGATGAATGTACACTAGCTTTGAAAATGTAAATCCATGTTATCATTCTATTGCATTTGATATTACTGCAGCTCTGAGTTTCCTTGTAAATGACATAAACATGCCATTCTCTTCCTTAGATTACACATAGTATGCCCTGCAGTGTAAATACTGTGTCCTTATTTTGCAATTTTTTTATTGCCTGTGTATATACTTATATTCAAATACCCATATCACCCATATCCTTTTTAGACTTGTGTGTTTCATGGAGTTTGGCTCTTTAAAGAGACAACCGTTTACTTAGTCAAATGCATGTTTTAAGCTTATTTTGCAACAGTAACAATGCCAGGAGTTTTGTACGACATACAGCATACTCATTGGGGATCATGGTCTATTCATAAAAAATAAAAAATACATTATTAAAGCTGAATAAAACGAAATAAGCTATGGAAGAAATAACAGGGTTGTCAGGCTCAGCTCCTTATCTGGCAAAGTGAGGATAGATATACCGCTCGCTGTCTTAATGCCTGTGCATTCCGCTCAGCTCTTTTCTCAGCGTGTCTCGGCGATAAAGGAGTGACCCGGTCTCTTCCTGTCACCACATTGTGGGCTGTGACGCTAAAGCTGTCTGTTGACCCTGTGACCCGCAGTCGCCGCGAAGCAGGAAGTGAAGTCTCTATTCCACACACACACGCACGCATACGCACGCACACATCCTGCCATCTGCTTCTGTTTTCAGTAGGCGAGCCATGCCCCACCCATTTCCATTATTCTTCATCTTTGCCACTCCTATCAGACTGGCACCAGAGTGGCAAAGGAGACAACTTGTACTTTAATGAGTCATGCAGTACACAAGACAGATTTTGTATCTGCTGAGTGCACACTTTTGTCAACATGGACTTCTACGTGTTTAGGTCGGAAAGACAGCAGGAAACAAATAGTTTGTGTCTCCCAACCATATGCCAGTAAAGAGATTCATACCAGAGGCTCTGTTATACGGCACTATAAATAGCCGTTAGAGGATTGCGTTTGCACTGCCGAACAATTAGCATGTTGGTGTGCTGCCATCATGTTATGGCCATCCATGCTGCACTGTTTATCTTACTCCCCCCAAGTCTTTTTACGAAAGTCAATTCTTAATCGGTTAACTAGAATTGTGTGTTCCATTCTTGGAGGAATTAACAATGAGATTGGGGTAAAGATGGACGGATGAGATAGAGGAAGCAAAACAAAACCATTCCAGAAGGGTAAGGATAACACTGAAAATGGGCTTGTGGAAACAACTCCATTTTTCTCTGAGCACGGAGATAAACGAGAGAGTGTTTGGAATATTAATGTGTCATAGTCCTCATTAACTCGCCACGGTTCCAGTAAATATCTTAATTAGATTAACGGGGGAATGATGGGAAACTTGTGGCTGTGTTTGCTAGAGCAGTACTCTCCCGTTCATTGCTCCCCACCCCCCCACCCCCCCAGGGGTCGGAAAAGATTTAACCAATTCTTTAAATATTATAACCATAGCGTCATAATGAATAAAATACTTAATATACATAAATGAATAACAAACAATATACTGTACTGTAGTTATACTGTAAGTTAAATGTTATTTCAAAATTAAGGCCTCCTTCCTCAAATACTTTTTTTTTTTTTAGGTGTCCTGATCTGTGGTGAATCATCAGAAATGGA
The DNA here is from genome assembly GCA_026546735.1 of Forbesichthys agassizii. Taxonomy (NCBI): domain Eukaryota; kingdom Metazoa; phylum Chordata; class Actinopteri; order Percopsiformes; family Amblyopsidae; genus Forbesichthys; species Forbesichthys agassizii. The sequence goes on along the minus strand of JAODLL010000007.1, from coordinate 4,377,614 downwards.
AAAACATATTATCGATGTGTATATTTAACTTGTGTTAGGGGATAGAGAGTAAACAGGACTTAAACTAAGTGTTCAAATGTGTAGCTCAGGCACGAGACGTGTTTGGGACTGGGAATGTTTGGGAGGATTAATAAAGGATGGGACTTGATAAGCGGCATTGTTTTCTACTGAGAGGCTTCTCCTCCCAGCGTTTCCTGGTGCCACCCTATCCCGGGTGCCGCTTGAGACCTGCCCCTTTGACATTTTGAATCATATTCAAGAACTACACTTGTGTAAAGCAGATACAGTAGTACTTCCATAATGTATCTGTCCCCCTTCAAGTTTAATGCTTCATAAACCATGTGCAGTACAAAAGACATCACTGTCAGCAGATCATTAACTTACAGGAAATGTGTTTCATATCAGGTAATGATTAATAGGAAAAATACAAAACGTCTGCATTGAACATATTAATTACTAAAATGTTCTTGAAAATGTTCGAGCATGCTAGTGAGAAAAGGATTAGCTTGCTAATGTAGTAGCTGGACTGGACAGAGCCCATCCTCGTGTGAGCAGTAACCAATGTCGACAGCAAGGCCTTGCGTTTCAGACATATCACTGGCTGATTAAACTTTCAGTGCCTTCTGAATAGCATCTACCCCTAGAGCACCCAAACGATAGGGCTCTCTTCGCAGGGGTCCCTCCAGCCAACCGGTGCCTTAAAACCTTTGGAAAGTGCTGAGTGGCGGTGCACTTGAGTTTGAGTAAGGGTTATGTTCTCGGAGCAGCGGGTAAAACGGAGCGGCGTGGAGAGCCGTGATGAATGCGGTTCTTTTAATACAATAGCTTTGTAGGTCACTCCGCGGAGAGGCGAGGAGCGTGCTCAGTCAGCCGGCTGCTCCCGCGGAGCCCGTGGAGCCCACGCAGCCCGCAGACGCAGGAACACACAACCTTTAAAGAGGGATTTGAAAAGGTCACGGCACAGGCATGCAGAATGGTAATAAAGATGTGCGCTTCCAGAGGTCACCGGGCCAACGTGGGCTTTATCCCTTCAAGTTGCCCCCTTTCCGGAACCACCGGCAGACTGACACCGGCACTCATTACGACGGAAGCGCGGCGTACCACAGAGCGTGACAAATTGACGCCGCCAAAGATAAAGAATTAATTTTTGAGCCGGAGCTTGTTGTAAATTATTAGTGCCTGCCCGTGCTAGCGCGACGCGGCCAAAAACAACATCTATCTCCATTACGCGGAATTCTTTATCTCCATGTGTGTTTATGCTCTCTCTAATGGCTGGCCTGACCCACTTTGGAGAGAGTTGGCAGTGGAAAGGGAGCAGGAGCGTCCACCTGGACCTGGTTAGAGGTTTGGATAGGACAGGCGAACCAGTGGGCTGGATTACTGTCCCCGCAAGCCACCCTGGTGTTCCTCTTCTGCACACTCCTCCCCCCTCCCTCCCCCACCCAGCGCCCGTTACACTTGACAAATGACATTGTATTATTTGCTGGCCGACGGATATTACTTGTGTGGATCTCGGGGTATTAAGTAAGCCCATGGATATCCATAAGTCGAGACGGGGCGGGGCAGGGTCCCTCCGCCACATGACGGAGTGGGTGCTCTCCCTCTTTCCTCGCCAGTCCCCTATGATGCCACTGCAAGCTCAGAGTGTGTGCTTCCGCCGATCTAATTAGTCCCCCGGTACGTCCTTAACGGTGTGTATTTATCAGGAACATTAATTAGTACCCAGACTGCATGCATTACTTAAAAACATAGTGGATGTCCTTGTTTATTAAAGTATTAACAACAGGGGGAAAAACACTCTCCCTTATCCCCTGACGTTAGTCACTTAGTGGGCCCGCTCGTACATCAAGCCCTAGCCACACTTCTTATCCTTGTTTGTTTTGGTCTCCTTTTTTTAAATGCTCATAAACATTTATTTTTTTTTGTTGCATTATTAATTACAGTAGTCGTCTGTGCCCCATGATACACGGTTGTCACATTAAGGCAGTGTCCCCTATCCCTGTGGTTAGTCACTGAGGGACTCTATTTGGTGATAACCAGAGCCTGGAAAACAGTTCTGGAAATAGGGAAGACATTGATTTTCTACAAGGCTGAAACATATTCTGTATGGATTAGAGAGTTCCCCAGATAGTCACTGAAAGGTGGGAAAAGGGACTAGGTGCCTAAGAAATGCTAGTGTGGTGACTGTACGACCGTCCATCACGCGAGACATAGACTACCTCAGCACCTTGGCCTAATGTGTTGCCGCATTGAAATACAGCATTGCATGCTCCACAGCTCCTTCCGTGGCAATAAAAAAAAGCACGTCTCTACAACTCATGCAGATTGAACTTTTTGGAAAGGCCATGTTGTCTCTCTGGCATTGAGAAAGCGATGAAACGCTGAGCTCTATACTATTTGTACCCAGCAAAGATTATACAAAGTATTCACGGCTGTGAGCATATTACTGTAGCCGCTGAAATCATCTTGTTTGTATTTTTCAATAATAGTAGCCCACAGATATACCACTCCAGTCAACAATTCATTTGATATGGTGGCAGACAAAATAGAGATTTTTCAATGCTTTTTATTTGATTCTTTTCGTCAATAAGGGTTTGATTCACATTTGAAAGCTGCCTTCGACTAACCATGCTTATTAGAAGTGTTTTAGCTATTTATTGTTCCTCCAGGGATCCCTATAATGTGTTTTTATGTAGACTGGCCTTTAGAAAAAGCACAGTGTACCGCATGTTTAAGTACCCCCTCCTCAACCCCCTCAGAGGGCTCTTATAAACCAGAGTTGTGCCTCTAGTGTGAAGGAGGCCTTACCAGGGACTTATCCCTGGTTTTAAATGGCCTGAGCTTCTCTCTGGTAACATGTGCCTCTACCCTCCGGCATTGCACAGCGAACATGCATGAGGGCACTGACACGAATATAGATATATTGCAGGCTCACCGAAGGGGAGTGAGCAAAAATGTATGTAATGAGATTCACTTTTCATGCCCTCCCCCCTGCTGTGCTAATATCGCCTAGCTTATGACTCAATCTCTTATTCATTTGGCTTCTTCACGGTCACATTCAAAGTTGTTTCTTTTCATGCTAAACCGTGTGTTAAACATACCGTCCCATTTTCATGAGATTCACTTCTTTCATAACAAGTACCTAAGGGCTGTACTTGACAGTGTCCTGGTCCAATCCCATGTAACACAACTAGAATATGAAGTAATGAATGGCAGACTTGGATTTCAAAAAAACAAACACTCTTCCAATGCCACATTTGTGTTTTTGCTCTGTAGAATGCATTTATTAAACTGTTCTAGGGCTACTTGTGTGCAGTATGCACTTCATGAGACCATGAAGGGAACCGGTAACTCATTACATGTGAGTTTATGGCTCTATTACACAGTATATATGTGAGATTACTATATCTTTATTTTCATATATATTTAGCTAACTTTCAGTGTTTTTTTTGCTATGTTGCCGTTATTTAGAAGTGTGATTTGTGGATATACCTTAATGTCCTCCTCCAAAGGTTTTTTGCTTTCTGAAGGCAGACAATATTATCTGCAGTTACCACTGAATGAGAGGTTATAAATTGTCATGACACATCTCGCAGTGTCCCGAGCAGATCTTCTTCCACACTGTGAGTCATGTCACAATGCAACTATATTTCAAGTCCTGCTTCCATGTTTGATGCCATATGGTATAGCTCTCAGACTCAGGTTTTATACTCTGAAACTTTTTACACTGAGCCCCTGTTCCCCATAGCAGTGTGTAAATCTCCCAAAGACGTGCTGTGGCTTTCTTTCCCGTATACAGTAAATGTGCTACAGAGATCCTGTAATTTACCTCATCGACATTCTATACCATTTCTACCCTAATTTTCAAGATATTCATCATTGTAATAAATTACAGCTATAGACTCTTAATGTAAAGTTAATATTCGATTTGGTGATTCGTAAGAATTTGTTAGAGGGCAGTGTGAACTTTTATTTTGTAGTTTGAGTGTTGAGACAGATTTGAGAAGGAAAATAAATATACAGTCTAACCTTATGATGGATCTACAGACACTGCTGTGTTGATTGTGTTGCTGCGGGGCTTTGAAGCCAATGCCGACTTTAATGAACCTTTTTCATCAAGGGCTCATTGCCAACACTAATGCAGACAGTATGAGAATAGGGGGAAAAGATGAATACCTCTTGCCTGCACACTGCGTTAGCACCTTGCACGGGCTCCCTGTTATAAGAGTAACAAAGGGGTAATAGCTCTAGCTAGCGGAGAGCGTATTTGAATCACAGTACACTCTAATGAGTGCTCCTCCTGACCCTGCGGCATTAAACTCTACAGCAAAAATAAATATTTAATAAAAAAATGCTTGGCTAAAACCTAGGAGAGTGGACAGAATGATTAGCAGCCCGGGGAGGAGGTGTAGTGCAGTCCACACACACCGTCTCTCTCATCTACATGTCCAGGTTAGGTTAATAGGAATGCTACGCTACATAGCAAAGGCTACACCAGCTAGCAGCTGATGTGTGTGTGTGTGTGTGTGTGTGTGTTGGACAAGGTGCAGGTCTCTAGTGCCTTTTCTCTATGCACTTTGACTGCATGGTCTGCCATTGGCCATCTGTTCCTCTGGGCTCATCCCAGGCATCCACAGCAGTTAGATCTGGCCTTGAATGCAGCTCATTTGGCAGGACCATCGGGACCCGTGATTGAATTCCCACTCAGCTGGCGGCATTGTGCTGTAGTCAGGCTGGAGTCGCCTCCGTTAGACCACTCCACATTTCTGCCCTGGAAACCTTACCGGATCCAGTCAAGCTCGGAGAGGTGCAAACATACAGCTGAAAGCTGAGGCTAGCCGTATACATTTTAGCCTAATTTATTGAACTTTATAAATGATTGATTCTATAAAATGTAAGTAGTAGTTAATAAATTACTATATAGGCAGTACTTATATTTAATGCAATTGCATGTTTCACCATGTTTCCTTACTTTTCCTCCCTAAACCCTATCCTACCCCGTAGGCCTGGTCTGGTCTAGTCATATTGATCTGTAATAACGGCGTCCGCGTCGGCAAAAGGTTTCACTTCGCCTATCTGTCAGTAGCTACTTGGAGTTTATAGCCTACCTAATGAAAGAGGACAGCCACTTCTGAAGTGGTGTGCAGGTTTGTGCTCATGATTCACGCAAAATGGACAGACGGCGATTGTTGTCAGCTAGCGAACAACTAGCGAACAAACAACCATATCACTTTAGGTACTGTAGCCTACAGCAAAGTGAGTGAGCTAGAGCATTAACCCTGGAAGACACACTTTAGTCCAAAGAAAACATCACTTAACGCTCAAAAAATCACATTTGCTAATTGTTATTTTTATTTTTAAGACTACATTTACATAGCCAATATGTTATATTGTCTTGCCATTGATAGTAAATGTGTTTTTTTTTCTTATTAAATAAACATTTGTAAATGTGTATATTTGAGAGCTAAGTGACGTTGGATATTTATCACCTCAGGTCTTACATTAAACTATAAAGTCGTTTTGTTCTGCTGTTGTTAGCATTACGTTAGCATAATGCATTGATTGCACTGCCAGATGTACTGTAGACACAGAGATGTGTGATACAGCCAAGGCACGAGTGTATTTTGCATCTGCGTGTGTGTGTATGAGAGAGAGAGAGAGAGAGAGAGAGAGAGAGGGGAAGTAGAGAAGTAAATGTGATCCTTATTACAGCAATTGATGGAATAAAAGATGGCTAGTTGGAGTGTTTTATGTATTTTCCTAAGTGCACATCGGTGGATTTAATTAGTCTGTGTCTCTGCTTACCCTTCCACCAGGTTAAACCCTGAAGTGTTGTGAAACTCTTTTCTACCTGACAGGGGATACAAATGGTGTAATGGTTTCCTCAGCCATAACCGAGGAGGGCAACACGTTTAGCTTAGGGTCCGTACTTGCTACAACCGTACAACGCTGTGGGAGCGTTGTGCTGGATGTTATTATCCTCCCTGAGACCAAGCAAGTATTGACTTAACAGAGGACAGGATAAAGGGAAGTATTAGTGGAGGTGACAGGCAAGGAGGGCAGCCGTCTCCTGCACACAGAGAGAAGTGGACACAATGGAGGGCACGCTCCTACCTTGCAGCAGGCCGTCTGGCGATCAATAGTGTGTGAGGCAAACGTGTCAGAGCATGAGTGCAAGATCAAGACATAAAGCAGAAAGAGACTTTACTGTGATTACAAATAAATGCCTTACAGCTCAACGCTGCACACACACACACACACACACACATTGAATCTCAGCACCACATCAGCAGAGGCTGATATTGACCACTGGCTGTCCAGAGGTCATAGCATTACCCATGCAGCAATGGACCATCGATAGAGGCACCGTATTAAGCGTGTGTGTTTGCCTTGCTGCCTTTCATCAATAAAATATCTTTGTGAGGTACTGCAGGAAGTATTCCCCTCAGACTGGACAGAAAGCCTCCATCGCTATCATTGTTTGTCACGGTGGTGTTCCACTGGCCAATGCTGAAATGCTGTGATTGTCAGTGGTCATGTTATCGTCTCTCATGAGAAATCCCGCTTACCGGGGTGATAGGGTGATCTGTCAGTGGCAATTTAATTGTTAAACATTTATCTGCAGTCGGATGAAGGCTGCTGCTGCTGTTAAGATTTCCTGTCGGATGTTACAGCCTTTTCTCTGTACTCTATTTGGGAAGATTGTGGAGTGGTAAAAGAGACACTTTAACCGTGGATTCTTTCACTTCGTGGTCTTAAAGAATTATATTATCTACATTATTTAAGTAAATTTACTAGACAACTACATATTCCTTTGGTATACTTCTCAATGCTCGTAATACATAATGTGAGTCTGCTGGAACTTAAATCACATTTCTGTGATTTTTTTTTTCTCTTTTATTCACTTTTTCTCTTATTCGTTGTTCTCTGGGAGCAGGAACACACAGGAACTACACAAAGCCTGTAAAAGTCAAATGCTGTCTGCTTGAGAGATTAAAAAAAAAAAATGTGAGCTAACATGTGAGATGCCTCCAGCAAGCTGCGCTCTATTTCTATCCACAGTACATTGCCAGGCAGCAATAAAGCCTGAATAACTACAGTAGGAACCATTTGTACCAGCTGTAATGTGTGAAAAGAAAAAAAAAAAAACATTGGGGAATTAACATAGAAATTGCTCATGTTTTATCTCTGCTAATTTTGGGGAATCAGGCAGAACGGCAACATGGCACAACATGTTCTCCTCTGGAAAACAAAATGGCGATGTCATAAAAAAAACGGTCTCATCATTTTACAAGGCATCCTGCTCTTTTTAGTCATCCCACAGCGCTGATGATGCATGAGTATGTGGACTGTGTACAAGCGATCTCATAGCCCTATGAGATCACTTGTACACAGTGCACATACTCATGCATCATCATATTCTGACTAGCGCATCTCCATTGAATATTATGTGGCCCCTTTCATGATACTGTATGTAAGTCACCTTATTGTGAACAGCTTTGAAATAAGAGAATTTGGGCTCAGCACTTTCTCTGCTTTAGTGGTGCCTGGACACCTCTTTTGATGTAGGGTTTGAGGGCTAACCTTCTCTGCTCTTTGAAATGCTAATACGCCAGCCATTTGCAGGCGGAGTCACAGCCCACAAGGTCAAGCCAAATAATGAAGGGCTGGCCACGTTTCACCTGGCTGGCCGTTAGGTCCTTTGCAGAATGACATCACTACTGTACCCAGCCGCTCCATCCTCCATAACCTAAAACACGTGCTGGCACGTATACGTGCTCGGTCAGAGCCGGACAAAGGCCCGCTGAACGCAGACCTCGCTGAGCTGCCTGCCCCGACGGGCCGCGTCCCGCCAGCGAAGGGGAGCAGGTGTGGGTAATTACATCAGTAATAAGGCTTGGATATGAGTCACCTGCCCCCGCGTTACCCTGCACCCGAATCGAATGTGGCTGACAGCAAGAGATGAGCGCCTGCTGATGACATTGCAGCCTTTTGTATGAGTGTATCTGACTCACTATATCTCTTAGTATTCATTTATTTATTACCTGTCACACGCAGTGGCTTGAGCAATGAGTTTATTAAAAGTTGCTATATGTATTTACATGTGTTCAATCTTGTCATATTATTATCTCATTACCTTTGTGTGTGTGTGTGTGAGGGTGTGTGTGAGTGCTCGAGTGTGTGCGCGCACGCGCGTCCAGTGATTAACAAGACGTTGTGAGAATGTCACCCAGGAATAGAGAAGGAGAGAGCGTGGTTGTTTACGGTGCGCGCGTGTGCAGTTTGTTATCATTAGCCTGCGCTGACACCATGCACCCCTTACTGTTACAGTTGGCCGGTGAGGAATCTCCATCCCATACGTCAGTGCCGTAGCAGCGCAGCACGCACGCTAGACCCATCTGGAGGAGGGGGGAGGCGCGGAAGAGGGCGGGCTGTCGCTGTTATTGTTTGTGACAGAGTCAAGAAGGCAACGCAGGTAGCGAAGTGAAGCGTCACATTCTGCTGGCAGTGCCCCCGATGTAATTACGGGCATGGGTGGCCAGCCACGACAGCTCATCTGTTAGCCCGCCAGTAGGAGGCTGGGGCACCTGGCGGTGAGCCCCGCGTGATGCACGATGAGACGCAGATAAGCACAGATTAAAAAAGCCACTCATTTCATAACAACAGACGCAGTGTGGAAGCCAGCGTTTATCTGTGCTTATTCTTCCCCTTCCCCCCGCGGCATCTGCCATAGCTGGCCTGCCGACCACACGTGCTCTGAAACCCTGTTCCCTCACATCTCCTGTGACATGCAAATGAGTTGCACAGGCGTAGGTAGTCAGGTTGTACCCCTGGCATTCTCATTTTAATTAGTTTCAGTCTTATCATACATTCAGAACTAATTTACCACTAAGAGGCATGGGTTTGGAATTGATTATGCAAGACGGGGAAAGTGTTCTGTAGAGGGTTCTAATGGAGCGAGTCTGTAAAGATGCCCCACTAAACATAATGCTGTCTTTGATGTTGACAAATTTGCATGTGGCTGTTATCTACAGTACAGCATTTGCACTGTGGTCTTAAATACCTACCTTATTCATCACACACAGGCACAATTGCTCACATAAATCCATTCACAGCTGGGGGCCCATATAGGAACAACCCCAATGCACTTGTAGTGCTTTTTGACATTTGGCTACGTCGCTACCATTTTATGTGTACTCGGTAATTAATTGAGGCATGCAGTGAGTAAGTACTGCACTGTAACACATCCCCAATAAGGAGGAACAAGACAGGGCCAACCAGGAGGGCCTTGTAGAAAATAAGTGCTTACAGCACCTTGGAAGATTCTAGATATGTTCACTGGTCAAGTCCTGTTTGTATCTGAGCTCACCCAAATGACCAACTAGCCCAAGAGATACAGCAGCACACCAGACCACAACCTCAGATCTTATTGTGTCTGTCAGGACCACCGTCACTGCTGCATGCATCCAGGGGAGCCCATGATATTGCACTCCTTTGGCTACAGCTGTCCAATCATGGATGAGTAATGACCACGCTGGTCTGCATGCAGTGATCCCAGCTATCTAATTAGTCTTCCATTAACTTTCCCAACCTTGGCTTCCGTAGGGCGCACCATAAGCACACACATGCACGTGCACACGCACACACACACACACACCTTGTTGCATATTCCCAGAATGAGATATTGGGGAATGCGCTTAATTGAATAAAAGCATGAATTATTATATTAAGAGCCTTTTTTACACTCCAGGACCCATTAGGTAATGCTCACCTTCACCCTATTTAGTAATTATGTAACCTTTGAGTTTGTTTGTCTTTGACTAATATCAATGCAAAATGTCACCACGTTTCACCAGGCAACAACCTGCAACTCCTTATGGATCATGAATAATACTTAACTACATGAGCAGTACTGTAGCTGTGGCTGGCTGCGTTTTTATATGAGCGAACACAACATTACTATCACACCTACAGTACCCGAGCACTGACCAATTCTAATAGGAATGAAGCCTGTTGCAACTGCATCACATTTTTATTTATCACACGGAATTTGCCTGTGACACGCGCGATGGAAATGTACCTTGAATGGCAATTTAAGGCAATTTGTGTTTAAATGTTTGTTCAGAACCATGATGGACAAATAGTCATGGAATAGTTTCAAAACAGCTATTGCCATAGCCATTGTCATTTTCCTGCCGCTGTATAGTACTGTATGTGTGCACACTGAAGATAAGCCTTTTATTCCTGCTTGACTCTTTGGCACCATCGTGACTGTGTATAGCAGGATCAAGCCATTTGCCAACAGTTTGAAGACAGAGGTGCTGAAATATGTTTTCACTGAGAGACACTGCATTAGATGTGCTTCATTTCATGGAGTTAAGAAGCCACAGATGTTTGTTTTGATACAGGAATTTCTCGACCTGTATTCCTGGCATGACATCTCCGGTGTGCCAAGGACTATCACAAGCCACAATATGCTTCCAATCTGTTAAAAGAAGAAACATGTGCACAGCTGCTCTTCAACAAAGAACATATTGCAAGAATCAAGTGGCAAATATATGAAGACTGATGTCACTTTAAAGTTCATAGAAAACCATGAGGAATTTCATTAAACGCGATTAACATGTACAGGACAGTATGCCTGTGGATGTCTGCTTGTTGGTGTTTTCATGGTAGGCATGAATTTATGATTTGTCCTTTTTCACGCTGGGCAGTCAGTTTTAGAATGGAGCGACATAAAAAAAGTAATGGAATATCCCGGGGAGTAGCTGTCCTGCGGCCCACTAGCATGAACTGGTATGTCATATCTTTCTGTATTATCACTTCTCACACAATCTGTTTGTCAGTGAGCCTCTGACTTCAAAGGAGCTTAAAAGCATATTTTCTATCTGGGTGAGGGGTCGCGAGCGTGAGTCTACATTTTATGAACAAAGAAGCCCTCCCTGAGACATCCGGCAAAATAATATGTTGGCATCTTGGATTCAGCTAACATTTACTCCAAAGCGTGGATCATAAACTATTAATAGGTCCGTGTTCGTATAAATGCTGCAAAGCTGCCTCTTCGAATCAGATCCGCAGGTTGAAGGGGGGGTGGGGGGGGGGGGTTAGTGGGGGTTGAGCTCCCTTCATCTCCCCACACCTCCACCACTGAGGAGGCCCATTGCTTACCATTACAGCTGTTGTGTAAAACCTGCCATTATTAAGCCAAGCTGCTATGTTGTGTAACGCGCCCCCCACACTGTCTGGTGCCTACGCACCAAAGGTCCACGCACAGATGAAAGGAAGGATGGAAATAGAAAATGTCAGGATTATGACAGCCTTTGCCACAGATGTTTATTGTGTGTCAATAATTAATAGTGAACTATTCCAAAACTATGGTGGGTTAAAAGGAGTTTGAACTCGATTTCACAGTATAAAGAGTGTACTGTATGATTCAAGTGAGAGGTAAATTAATCCATTATTTATATGGAGTATATTTTGCTGGTATGTCCAAAGGCCTGAATGGTGTCTGGAGTGAGGGACATTCAAGTATACAGTTTATCTACTTGTGCAATACAGCAGAAATAATTCAGGTATTCAGTTCACTAAGTAATTGATTTATTTCTTAAACTGTCCAGAGAAAAAAGGTTATGTTTATTGGATTTCTTTTAACAAGTCTCAGTTTAACACATACAGCAGCTGGAATATGCAGAGAACAATGTGTAGTTGCAATTCACAGGTGTTTGGTGAAGAAGGTTGCTTTCATGTCGGTAGTACCATACAATTACAGCAATACTGAAACTGAAATATTGCATTACACATTTCTAAGGATCCTCTTCTGATGCATTCAGTCTGATTTAATGAATTGTACATTTCACTAATGCTGTCTCCAAAGGGTCATCTTAGGTCAGGTAGACAGATAACAGCCTTCCTTGTTCGTTTACTTCTTCTGTCCTTATCGAGAGACATGTTATACTTTAGAAGCCACATTAAAGGTTCCCTTTTCTTGTGTGTGTCTGTGTGCAGATCAAACGAGTCATATTCTGTGTTTTCCTGGAGAAGGACTTTGCCATCTACAAGAAGAAAATGTCTATCCTCTTGCCAGGTATGTATGTTTGTGTAAACCATACTTATTCGTAATACGTGACACAACTGAATGACCCACACCCCTAACCTTAATGTCCAATCAGGATCTTCCCTTCAGAAACAGTGGTATATGGACTATAGGCTATTAACACCCAACCCAGTAAACATTCTGACCTCTGCAACCCAGGACAGACACTGGACTAATATAGTCCTGTCCCAATTTACCTTTTGCCAGCAGCGAGTAAGCCACACCCAGGGCTCCCCATAACATCCGTACATCCAACATAGTGCCATTAACACTAATGGGAAAAACTGCAGGATGTACTGTAGCTAAAATAGGGTTGGGCCGATAGTCGATGCCATCATCCATCGCCGATGGCTGACATGCACCACAATGTTTTGCAGGCATCGTGATAAAATCTTTTTTTTTTAAGCAGTGAAAAAGTGTCAAGGTAGCGTTCAGACAAAGTTATAAATATCTTGTGAAACACTGCGTAATACGCTTTTTCCGAGTCACACCGAATTGCTGTGACAAGGATCACCTTACTTCTCTTCTTTCCCTCACTCTCTCTCTCTCTCAAACAAACACACACACGCAGATGCAAAATACACTTGTGCCTTGGCTGCATCACACCATCTCGATGTCTATCTGGCAATGCAATCAATGCATTATGCTAACGTAATGCTAACAGCAAAATGAAATCGCTTTATAGTTTACTGCTCGGGTTTAAACACTTTGCTGTACCAGTAGTAAGTAGCCTATGGTGTCTACCGTGATATGGTTGGTTGTTCGCTAGCTGACGACAATCGCCATCTGTCCATCTTTTGTGCGAATTATATGAGCATATAAATCCTGCACACCACTTCAGAAGAGGTAGGCTATAAAGTATAAATAGCTACTGACAGACGAAGTGGAACCATTTTTACTGACTACATTTTGCGTGGATGCCGTTATTACAATGTGAGTAGACCAGACCAGGCCTACACATATGGGTTATGGAGGAAATGTAAGGAAACACAGTGATATAAGTAGGCCTACTGCCTGACCTGCTTAGAGTAATTTATTAACTACTACTTCAATATCATATCAGATATTTTCTAATTAGCTAATTCTTTTTTTCTTGCCTTTTTTTAGTTAGAACGATGGAATCGGCCATCACGATGTATTACTGTAGACCATCCGATGCCAATTTAGTAGACATCGGTCAACCTTAAGCTAAAAGATTTTTTCAGTTTCTCATTTAAATCTAGGACTGGTACAAAAAAAAAATTCTAAATACATTTTGTCTACCGCTGGGTGATAACATCTTGCCTGTCTAGACAAATAGGCCTACTGTAAAAGTGGTCGCTTTTATTTTAGATTGTTTAATTTTCAATTAATACGAAATATCGCCCCGAAAACTACGTATATTTGTTTGGATGGACAGCTGAGGGACAGTAGACTACCAGATAGGCTAGCTAGACTACATTCTTCCAATTACCGGTACCATAGACAAATCTTTTACATGTTTATAAATGGTAACATTTTGTTTCTTTTTCTGAGAGTCTGTTGTTCCATTGCTTTCAGGTGCTGAAACTTATGGATGCAACATACTGTACTGTGTCACTGTATCTATTCCAAGCTTAGAGGGCGGTGCCGAGCGCTGATTATGTGATCAGCCGCAAGTTTAGTACATCCAAAGTAAAATGCAATGGCTGAGTGTGCGCCATCTGTGGTCTGGTTGCGCTTGCTTTTAGCCTTAGACTCTAAAGCTTAACTTTGATTCCCTTTACCTCAATGTGACTAAAAAACCCACAAAAACAGAAAAGTAAGAAACCTTGCAAGGGGGCTTAAAAATGGGATTCCCCTTAGGAATGTCACTGTGGTTGTCGACTCAGCAATTTGTCATTAAAATTACAGACTATGGCTGGTTTGTGTTTTCAAGAGGAACACAAACATTTATTTTCCTCTTGTCTGATGTTTTGCATTGCAACTGCTAATACATGTAAATGTATGCAATGAAGATGTTAAAAATGGAAGGCCGTTGTTGTTGGTATTTATGTGTTATGTTGCGCCAACACTCATCTTGTGTCAGGATTTGCCGGCAAGCAAACATCCAAGCAAGCTACACACGCTACGAGCAAGACAGTCAGTTGGGTAAATGCAAATAGAGTTTTTCCACTTTTAAGCCTGACACATATATACAGGATTGTGTGTATTTAATGTATTATGTGAATTCCCTTACACTTACACATCATTATTAGCTATATTAGATATTGTAATATAGGACAGGATTGTGAATTTCTTTATAGCTATTGATTTACTGTAGGATTACACCAACACAATTGTACCTTCATATTTATTTATCTCTGTGCCACTAGCCTAGAAAATGTATTTTGAAAGGCCAGCAGCACTAATTTAGCACTAATGCTAGATGAATGCAAAGTGGCTATAGTGGATAACACTATCTGTCTCATTATGTAAAAAATACAATGTAAATTATTGAAAACAACAATGCATTTTTAATTGCAAATTAGTTATTGGAGATGTGTTGGAACAGTTTGGCATATGGGAGAATAGAAATACAGTATCAGTGTAAAAACAGCTGTAACTGTAGGTTATAGCCTTATATATATTTGTGTGAAATCTAGCTAGAAATATATTAGTGAAATAGCTAGCATAAGTCAGCGTGACATAGCTGCACATTACACTGGTGCAGGATAGTTTTAGGTTTGTGTGGTCAACTATCAACAGATCCTCAATTACATTCTTACAGCCCAGCTGTAAACATGAGCAAGATACCTAACCACTACCTGCCCCTTGGTATTTGGAATTGTGCTCCGTCATTGTGAGCCACTTGTACAAAACAAATGCTAAGTGACCTAATCGTAATGCTAGGTCATTAACTGTACACACACATTTGATGCCAGAACCTACAGTATATCCCTCTGAGACGCTAAACAAATATCCATAGTGTTTAAGTGATCACCCAGGCTCCCTCTTCTCCCAGTCCCTCCCATTCTCTCACCCCAAGCCCCAGTCACCTGCTCTGATGTGGGCCCCAGAGAGAGAGAGAGAGAGAGAGAGAGAGAGAGAGAGAGAGAGAGAGAGAGAGGGGCTGGCTTGGATAGCATTATCTACCATTTACCTCCCTTTTTCCTGCTCTCCTCTCCCTGGAGGAATAGCAGCTCTCAGGCCTAGCGGAGTGGTTTTCCCTGTGTGCTCCCCATCATCTAAGACGCTCCACGCCCCAACTCTTCTCTGAAAGATTGCGTCCCGGGGAGACACCGTAATTATAGTGGCTGGCCCCACGCGCCCGTCCCATCATATTAGTGCTCTGAGATGAGATGGTGGAGCTGTTGTTTCTCCCCTTATCCCTCTCACGATCAGCGGCTAACTGCACTTTATGTCTGTGAGCGAGAGGAGGAGATAAGCTAGAGCGGCATCTGTTTTAAAGGGAACCAGAGCAGGCTTTTCAGAGATGGCTCCTCCAGAAGCCATTGTTTATACTACATTTCAGTGATTTGCTAATGACGGTTGCAGGGGTTGGTGGGATTAGGTGGGAATAAATGTTGCGGGCTCTTCAGCGCAGGCCTTGCTGCCAAGTGCATTTCGTCACTGCAAAGTCTTGCTTGTGATGTAGCCTTTGACCTCTGGAGGGACGGGTCAGATGATCAAAGCTGCTGTTGCCTGGGCTTCGTCATGCACAGGAAATGAAGCGTTTTTTTGTGTGCTTGCAGAATTCGCATGGTTTCTCGGCTCAGAGGTGGTTGAATAACTCTGTCATTCCCGCTTAATAGCCCAAGTGGATATCTGGGCTATTAAGACCTGGGGGGGGGGGGGGGGGGGGGGGGGGGGGGGGGGGGGGGGGGGGGGGGGGGGGGGGGGGGG
>JAODLL010000007.1:4343149-4354188 GCA_026546735.1 Forbesichthys agassizii | reverse complement strand
GATTTTAAAATATTGAAATGAATATCGATATTGCAATTTTCATGATCAATATCGCAATATCACATTTGATCAATATCGTGCACCCCTAGGTTCTATAACATAAACAACAATGCCCTTGGCTTCACAATGCATTTCAGTGTGTCTGGGGTGGGGGGGCCGAGCTTCTGAGTTTGTTTTGATTTGAGCTCGAAGTTAGCAAGCGTTCTCGAGAATGACAGACCCTGCCTTTAACAGGGATACACATGTGGTATGCCTGTGGTGAAACAGCATGCAATAAAACACTCGTAAGTAAGTGAGTGGCACATGTGAAGTATAACCGTAGACTGCGTATATAAATGGGCAAACCCTCCGAGACGTCACCCATAGCTTTTCCTAAGAACTGGTTTGAGTTATAAAACAATTAACTTGCTGTAAAGTTGTCTTACATTTTAACATTGGAGTCTATGGAGATTTACTCCCTTTTGCAGCCTGCCTCAAGTGGCCATTCAATGAACTGCGGGGTTTGGCACTTCTGCGTTGTATTAATTTCATAGCACTGGAGGTTCCCGCTATAACACGCCCTGACGTGTCTTGCCCGGCCAGGTGTTCAGGAACCCGTACGAGGTGGTAACTGTCCTGCTGCTCCAGACCCTGGGCGCCATGGTGCCCTCCATTCCCGTTTGCCTGGGCTCCGCCATGGAGCGCTCCGCCCAGGACCAGCGCCTGCAGCTGCTTCTGGAGCTGCACCAGACCACGGCCGCCTTCGCCCGCGGCCTGGAGGCCGCCATGCTGCCGCATCTGGGTGGGTGGAGGCCGACTGGCTGGCTGGCTGGCTAGTTAGCACCTGGGTGGGTTAGCTAGTTAGCATATGGGTGGGTGGAGGCTTGCTGGCTAGTTAGCTAGCTAGTCAGCTGATGAGTTAACTAGTCACACAGCTAGTGAGCTAGCCAATGCGCTACAGCTTGCTAGTCAGTCAGTCAGCTACAGCTATTTAGTTAGCTAGTTAGCTTGCTAGTCAGTCAGTCTGCTACAGCTAGCCAGAAAGTCAGTTTGCTAACTAGTTAGCTATTGTAGCTAGCTGGCAGGAAGTGGCGTCGTGCTGTGGGTTAGGGCACAGGAAGTGGCGTCGTGCTGTGGGTTAGGGCACAGGAAGTGACATCATGCTGTGGTGTGCCTGCAGTGGAGAGCAACCCTCTGAAGGTCAGTGAGCTGGTGGCTGTGCTCCTGGACCCCTACAAGCCCTACCAGCTCCAGTATGGCCAGCTGGAGGAGGAGAACCTGCTCATCCAGATCAGCTCCATGCCACTGGTTAGTGGTTAGACCCCACCAATAGTGTACCAGTGGTTAGATACTATCCACTCAGTTGTACCTGGTCGCCATAGCAACGGCGCTGTTTCAACCACTCCTGCAGTATATTGGTGAAATAAATGTTTTTGTAAATTGTCTACCTAGTTGGAATGTCCTTCGGTAGCCATGTGCAGTTCATAGACATATTGGTCAACCTTCACTTTACATGAATTGCCCTGTCCAGCTCTCATTAGATAACATTATTATGCCGTCGACAACCTAGAACAATCTGCACTTCCTCAATTGATCGTGGTTTTGCGTTTTGCCATTTAATAAAAGGTAAATAAAAAGTAACGGCTGCTTCAGTAGTTGCTGTATGTATGTACTTTTTAGGGTACTTTTTAGGCTAACGTCCGGGAACTATTTTGAGGCTCCACGATCCGCTATTGCTGTGAAAAAAACAGTCCATTAGAGTGAACGGATATGGCAGTGGGACAGCTCCCAAAGCGAGTAGAGTTGAGTTGAGCTGGTACCAGCAGTGGGAAAGTGCCACTAGCTTGCATTTAGCTTGCAATAGCTGACTATACCTTTTAAAGTGTTTGGTTTTGAGTATTCTGCTTAGTTTCTACTTAGTCACTAAACAGTCTTTACAGGTGTGCTATAAATAAAGGTAGTGTTATCTTCACACATTTACACCCCAGTACAAACAGACACCCCTCTCTGCCCCTCCCCCAGGAGCACGGGGAGGTGATTGACTGCGTGGAGGAGCTGAGCCACTCTGTGGGGAAGGTGTTTGGGCTGGCCGGGGGGGCCGTGGAACGCTGTGTCAGACTGACTGACGGGCTGGGAGTCTGTGGCCTCATCAGAGCCCTCAGAGCTCTGTTCAGCAAGTGAGGATGCTCCCTGTCTGTCTGTCTGTCTGTCTGTCTGTCTGTCTGTCTGTCTGTCTGTCAGGTGACGTACACATTTATCTCTCTCTCTATCTATCTCTATCTCTTTCTATCTTCGTTTCTCTGCCAGTCCAGTTTAGATCAAGAAGATAATTGATCACATTGCCAAAGCAATATGACCTGTCTATCTCTATCTCTGTCATTGTCAAATTAAAATGATGCTTTATTGGCATTACAAGTGCACAGCTGCTTATGCTGCCATGTAATGAACAGCTAACATTGTACTTCATCGAGTCAGAGTTCAAAGTAGCCTAACCTAATAAAAAGGTCCGGACACAAGCCAGCACTTATTAGTCACTATTGTTCACATAACTTGTCCGGTTAGTTCTGAATTAAAGCGTAGTTTCACACAGTACGGGGGGGTCGCTGATGTTTTGAATGTGTTAGTTACTTGTTTGTTAGTTAGTTAGTTCCGAATGGAAGCGTAGTTTCCCACAGTACGGGGGGTCGCTGATGTTTTGAATGTGATCCACCTGTCACAGGTACGTGTCAGACTTCTCCACAACGCTGCAGTCAATCAGGAAGAAGTGTAAGCTGGAGGACACACCCACTTCCTCTGAGTTCCAAGAGGATTGGACGGCCTTCCAGAACTCTGTCAGGTGGGCACGTCTCACGCATGATCCAGAGTGGTTGTTTTTGGCCTGTTGTCATGGAGATTAGTCATGGATTTTCCATAAATAGAGTTGTTTAATGAACCTGACAGAATCTGTAGACATAAGAGGTATAGTCAGCGATTGTAAGCTAATGCACGTCTTTGTCGAATTCACCAAATATCTCATCTTCTCTTTCTGTGCATGCTAAATAAAATAATATGATACTTCTACACAGCCCTGGCTTCGTAAATAGGAACATAAACAAAGTGGCAAACCCCGCTTACATCATCGATGCCTTTTGGCTTCGTAATGCGTTTCAATGTGTGGGGGGGCGGAGCTTCTGAGGTAGTTTGTTTTTTATTTGAGCTGGAAGCTAGCAAGTGTTCAGGAGAATGACAGTTTGAGTGACAGTTGCTATGATGATTAGTGCAGTGGCCAGGCTGTCATGACTCGGGGAGGGGGGGTGTGCTTGTTGATTGACAGGATCATCGCTACTTGTGGCGAGTTACTGAGGCAGTGTGGAGCCTTCGAGCAGCAGCTCTCAAACAAGTAAAACCCTCTTGCACGCATGCACACATGCACGCACACGTGCACACTTACGCTAAAAACCCTCACACTGAACACGCCCCTCCACACACACACGTACATAAAACCCTCACACTATGAACACACACCCCCCCCCACACACACACACACACGATAACACAGCCTCCTACATCTGCTCATACTGTATCAAGATTGTCTCCTCCACTTTCAATATACATTACTCAAATGTCTTCAGTGAAATCTTCCCCAGCTCAGTGCTGTATACATGTTTGAAACATCAACAACATCACAACGCTGATTTCAACCACAAGAGTTATTCTCACAAAGTGTGAGGTGTGAGATATTGGATTGAAAACACCTTCTCCTGAGAGAGAAACACATGAGCATATAATTACTGGCGCTGTGATGGCACTCCAGACACAGAGCTGTTACACGGTGAGGAGGTTACCGGTATCCAGAGTCCACTGGCTGCTGAAGAGAAAGGCTGTCTGATTGGTATGATTGCACCGTGTAGTGAAAGCAGAAGACGTACACTTAGCCTGAGCCTGATCACAGCTGTGAAGGAGCTCTCACCAAACACCTCGGCAACCGTCAAACCTCAGAGGCCCCCACCCACTGCCTGACTGCCGTCAGACACATGGGTGTGTCTGACGGGTTAGCGTGGCAACGTAAGCCCAACCAACACAAGAGGCCGAAGAAGCTCTGCCCCACACATTGGGTAACAGTGTGATACTTTTAAATGGCGGTCAATGGGAACTATATGGTGAAAAATACTTTCCTTCTGTACTAGTCCCTCACACAGCTGAGGAGAAACCCCACCACATGTTCCTCCAGCAGCAAGCTGCTCCTAGCTTCATAATATAGTACGACTGTGCGCACGCGTGTGTGTGTGCATCTACAACACAGCATCTGTCGGACAGCATCAGTCTCAAGCGTGTCTGGAGCTGCAAGAAGGCACAATAGATTTTTTTTATTGAAGACTCAGTAGTCTCATTTTTCACCATGTGGCTGCTTTCCTTGTATTCTCTCAATCTGTCAAGTGACATTGATGGGAACGGGAACATATAAACAGGATATTTGCATACAGGAAATTGTTTTATTACAATTTGCTCCCCCACTAGCTGTCAGCACAACACAACACCGGGAAGCAAAATAAGGCTGTTCCATGCGGCAACACACACACACACACACACACACCTGCAGAATAGCCTGCGCTGACAAGAAACTCTCATTATCAATGTTGGTGCACATGCACACACACACACTACAAATATAAGACAGGAGGACAAAAGCACACACTCACACGTCATTATAGAAGCTGGTGGATATTGTTTTGCACTTAAGAATTAGTGTGAGAGCCTCATATAATGTATTTCCATGGCGGTACCTGTCTGTACCCGTTCTGTTACTGGCTGTTAGTTGTTAACTCTCACCAACGGACAAAGGCCTTTCCGAGTAGCGCCTGATGGAGAATCACTCGAGCCAGCCTGTGTCTGTAGAGAACAATGAATGTGAAGTGTGGGTCCTACACTTACACAGACACCACAATGTGCTCTGAAAATGTATAGCACAAGCACGCTCTAAATGCTCCGCTTTTGTGGCAGCCCGGTACATGTTTAATGTACATGTTCATTAGCTGTAGCTGTCTCGGAAGGGATATCCACGTCTCACTGTCGGGTTACTAGGGGGCGACCTCACTTTTGGCATTCTTTGATGGAGTCCACACACCTCGGAGGACGTAACTAGATTGCAATTCAGTAATTTAAAAAAGGAGACTTGAAATGTCGATGACTGAAGCCATCCACTTGGATTAAGACGTGGAAGTGGAATGAAGTAATTAATCATGTGACATGATTCCATTAGGTATTCACATTGGCTCACAGACTGTGACTGAGGGCACGCTTTCCTAGGCACATTGTGGCTGTTATTTGTAGACGTTGGAGGCAGTCGGGCAGCTGCGGTTCTGGGGAGTAAAAGCATGCTGAAATTGATTCTTGGTGCACTCCTCCGTAAATGTGATCCGGGTGGCTGCCCACAAGCTCCACTGCACCTCTCGTTGTCCTCAATCAGCCACAGTGCTGACAATATTAACACAGCCTACAGATCTTAATAGTGTCTGCTAACAATCCTTCACTTTTTGGTATTGGATATCCCTTTGGTATTGCACAGTGTGGACCATTTGACTAATGAATGTGTTTTAATTTGATACGCCTCACGATATAGACATACAGTATATATTACATATGAAATACAAATGTGCATACACTGTACTGTATAGCATAGTAGAGAACATTATATAATGTATAAGACTATTATCTTGTTAAGACAGATAAGATCTTTCCATTTGTAATATGTGGCTAATACAAAAGTCTAAAGTGTTTTTAAAGATAAATAAAAAAATATTTCACCCACTAAAATACAAACTCAAAGTTGTTCTACAGCGTCAAAAGATCCAGAAATTGCTACATCCCATTTTGTGGCACTACCTTTCTACTTGCTCAAAAACATTATGGGCTGTAGTTGGTTCAAAGTTGGCAGTAGCGCTAACACAAACATAGTGACAGTTTATTTGGGTGCAAAGTGGTTCTCATCTTGCTTGGGCGCATTTGCTAATTTCCCGCCTTGCCATGACATTACACTGAAATTGATGTGGGGGTGCAGTAGAGTAGAGTGTGTGTCAGTCAAAATCAGGCGCAGTGCTAGTTTGGTGTCAAACATAAACAAATATTGCGCTAGCATCAAGGATCGTCTGAAATGTAGTTTCCTAGCTTTACAGTAGGTGAAGGATTAAAGGAATGAGGAGCTGAAATAACTGAGGACAGCCCCCACCACTCATACTGATAATGTATTCATAATAATCCAAACCTTTTACAACTAAGTTTAGCCTACAACTGCTTTCGTTGGATGTCCTGAAATTAGCAAAAAAACATTTTGGCCACACTTTGATTTGCGCCGTGACCTTGTGCCGTGGACTTGTGCCTTAATTACAACTCCCCTTGCGTCTTGATTGAGAAATTAGTGCCCTGACACTGTTTTGACACCATTACTGAAATAATGAATAAATAGTCTTGTTTATGGTTGTATTAAAGCAATGTGCACACTCAACATCAAGGTCTGCCTAATATCCGCAGGGCTATGATCATCTATGTGCCTTAGACCACAAGCTAAATTAATATATTTTATTTTAAGTTATGAGATTGCAGAGGAGAGCTGCACTGACACTGGCTGTGAATACTAATAAGATGAAGCTAAAGGATGTTATTTTTGCAGTGGTCTTGGTTTAGACACAAAGACATTCCACCTTACATATGATTTCAATAACACTTTTGAAGGCCTTCTGCTGAGTAGTTGCTGATCACGCACCACTTCAGTCCACATGAAAGCCGTTTGCTTTGAGTGAGGCTCTGCTGACTAGATCCACAGTAATCTGGAAGACAAGAGAGAATGAGAAAGATGAAAAACAAGAGTGTTGCCATAGTGAAAGCTGCAAAATGACTACATCAACTCTCCATCAGCACATTATCTTGAATGCAGCTCTGATCCAGACCAGCACGAGACCCTGGGACCACGTCTCAACAAATGTATTCTGTTCTGTGGCTCCTCTGCCTGGCTTACAGTACAACACTCTCTGTGGACTGCTCCGCTCGCACACGCCCACATATTCCCTCTGCCTCCCACACCCACCTCCCCCACGCCCCCTGAACACAATGTGCTGTCTTCTCTCCCATCAGAGATGCTGCTTCTCTCACAACCTTCAAATATCACCTCAAAACTCACTTGTTTAGACCAGATGTATTTCTTATTGTTAATTCTTGTTATTTTAACAATATAAGTATATTTTAGTATACTTCTGAGTTTTGAAAGGTGCTTGAACATGTATTATTATTATGTTTCTTATTATTAGAAACAATTTAGCTCAATCGTAAATACCAAGAGAATTGTGCCTGTCAGATTAGACTTCATTACCATTTGTAAGACATGAAACACATCATCATTTAATTAATGGTTGGCTGTGCCTGATCGCTTGTTTTTGTTCACGGCAGATAAGTTGAACAAGGAAGCCATCTTGTACCAAACCCTTGTACTCCATGTACATACGATGAGATGAAAGAAAGAACGTAACATAAAGAATATAATAACAAACGAGTGAGCATGTTTAATACATTTGTATAATATATTATGACACTCACTGAGGCTTCACAGTGCTTGCGTCAGCTGTTACAGTGATACAGTGCGTGGCGGCAGTTAAAACGCTCTGTCACCATCCTTGCAGTATACTATTGTTATATTGTGCCAGTGGGTTCTCCTTTGTTTCCCCAAACAGGCTTAGATTAATGCACTGTGCTCTTTTATCCAGTGCTGTACAAAAGAAAAGCCTGTCCCTGGATCCGAAGGGAGCTGTGATGGTTACACTTCCACACGGGCGATGACAACAGCCTTTCATCAGAGCTAACGCCTGCCATGGCACATTAAACCAAGCACACCCGTGCACACGGGCGCGTATGAGTACACCCGCGCCAATCCATAGATTGCGTGCGCATGTCGGCATGGCAATCGTGTGTACACCACCCTACACGAAGATGCACACGCTCTTGCTCAAGTTGACAGATAAAAGGCATGGCTGTGCCCGATCTAGGAGTTTGTGTGTGTGTGTGTGTGTGTGTGTGTGTGTGTGTGTGTGTGTGTGTGTGTGTGTGCGCGCGCGCGTCTGCGCGTCTGCGCGTCTGCATGTGTGTGTGAGAGGAGAGCAGCATCTAAAGCCTCCTTCCATTCTCCCCGTCAACATCTCTACTCAGCCAGCGACAAACGCCTCTGGTTTACTCACCCCGCCTCACGCACTAGACTTACCACAGCAAGGGACCAAAAGTATGCTTTATAGTAGGGGGGGGGGGGGGGCTGCAGCCATACAGCCCAGCCCGAAATACCTATAATTTGAGGAAATGGGAGGATTTTGGTGTAATTTGGTGCCGATGCCTAGAAGTGTGTGTTTAATTGAAAAGGAATGTGTCTTGAATGTGCGCCTCTCTTTCATTTGCTGTAATAACTCACTGGTTTCAAGGCTGTCTGTGAGGTGCTGAGAGCTACTGGGGGGAACGGGGGGGATGGGTGCGGATGGCAAAAGGCCAGAGGCTCGAGCATGGAAACTGGCACGGTGGGGAAGATTCAAAAGCTCAAAGCAGTAGGCCTGCATGAAGCAAGAAGGTGTGCGGAATAGTTCGATGTGACTCTTTAACTGTTTTACACATCTCTGCAGTGTTCGGTGAATACTCTCTAACTGCACTGTAATCATAGAGGCTAGTCATAATCGCTTGCTATATTGTGCACGGTAAAAAGGCGCTTGACATGCTATTATATTTTTCTCCTGCCAGATAATGATATGGAGGTTACAGAGGGACAGCTGAAAGAAGGTGAGTGACAGAATATAGTATGGTTAACTTTTCACTGTGGCACCTCCATTAAAGCACAGACAGACAGACAGACAAAGAGATGATTTACACTTCTGGCAGTGATTTGCTGCAGTGGACGCAGCCAGATGAAATTGAATGTTAATTGAGTGACAAGCTGAATCCCTGATACATGACATTTTAGAATACTCATCAAGATACTAACGCATCAGGCACATTACATTACAAACGCTTATATCCACAGATAATTCTCAATACCGGCCTTTTCATCCGGGTCACCAAACGCAAAGCCTTTCGGCCACCTAAGGAGAGTCTAAAAGAGTCGAACAGCATCACGCACAAGGCGCAGCTGTCAGTACATAATGCTTATATCACATCACAATCTTGACACGCGGCCTGAAACTCCCTGATACTGCTCATCTGGATGAACTATTGACATTGAGAGTTGCCCTGAATAAGCAATGGCACAAATGGGGGTTCATAGAAGTCTGTGTTTGAATAGCAGGAACAATACATGCTGCTGAGTTGAGCAGAATTTATTTTTTTCCCTCCTAGGTAGACTGAAAATGACATTTCTTTCTGGAAGCCTTAATGGATTGTACTGCCTGCAGCATTTTTCTCCAGGGCACAGTAGGCTTTTCTGCTGGCACCACATGCCAAATGTTCACCCTGCTTTTCTTCCAGAGGGTCTTCAACATGGAGATGTGCCATATTTGTACAATGGGTGTTTACTCTCATCGTGTTTTAGTATCTGCACAAGCTAGTTAGGCAAGAACACTGGTTTTTGTTTGCTATTTATCTGACATAGTGTATAGCCAAGATACTGGAGCTCTGAGACCCTTGGATGCTTTGTTTTTTGGTTTTTTTCCCCCCTAAACTCACCCTCGTAATTTTACAATTACATGGCTCTGTTCTTCCATTGAGATACTATCTTTGGTGAACATAAAAGTGATGGTTTATAAGTTTTAGTAAAATGTGTTTTCCCCAGCGAGAGCCAATATACACATAATGGCTGTATCATAAAAAACCTGGCTGAAATGAAGTACAACTGCAGTAGTAATTATTATAGCTCTGCCTTTGTTTTCTATTGTTTACATCACCTGTTACTTTGTACCACATCCAGTGTAATAATCACCTGGGTGCATAAAACCTAATGATTCTGGGTACTGTTGCATTGCCAGGCCTGTCCATCCATGGCCCAGTTCAGTATTGTTTGATACACCATGTCCCTGCCGCGGACTGGCTTTTTATTTGGTTCCATCAGCCAGTGTTTGATTCAGTGCTTCCTGGAACCTACTCAAAGGTTAGAATGACTGCCATTCTCACGTGGAATGGTGCTTTTGTCCCAGAATGTGCTCTGGAGTTGCCCCCAAAAGCTTCACATTCTTCCCTCCTGCCCCAGAGGAGTCATTTTTGTCAGGCAGGTATAAAACAAAACAACATAACAGCCATTGAGTTCCCTCTCCAGGCGCTTGTAGCACGGCCAACAGAGACGGAGAATGTCCAGGTTAGAATAATCACTACTGGGATGGAGTTCTGCTTCCCCACCCAGACAAAGCCTCGTTTACTCTCCTTTTTACCTCTCGTCTGAAGGTTCACAGCTGAGCAGACGTCCGGCCCTTTGAACTCTTACTGCTAGTCAGGGCCAGCTGTGTTTCCTGGTGGGTCACAGCAGCGACATGTAATCAACGTGTTTGTTTTGCAGGTGACACAGCACCATTAGAGAAATCCAAAAGCGGGGATCAAAGCCCAGTCAGCAACAGAGGTACTGTATGTTTGCTGTGTATTTTCCTCACACCTCTTTTTCTGTTTATAGGTACACTCCCAGATTGCATTACAGTGCCCCAGAACCACAAATTAGTCAGTGGCTGCTGAGGAGTGCACCTTTAAATGTTGGTCATGATTCCTTGACCTGTTAGCCTGCTAAATGTATATTTAAATAAAAGGCTACATCAAATAGTGTTTACAGCATATTTGTTTTATGTGAAGTAATGGAGTGTGTTCTTGGTCAGTAATCTGTAACGTGCTCCTGTGCTAAGTTTATCTTTGGGGAAATGAATACAGGATGAAGCTTGGTCGTTTTTAAAATAATGTTTTCTTAGCAGGATTCTTGTTTAAGAAGGCATTATCTGGCTATTCTGCAGTTTCAGCCCCTTTGGATGTGTAATATTGAAACAATTATAGACTTCTCCGATACGATGGACCAAAGATAATTAGATTCTTACACTGGAGGGTGTTAGTAGGCAATTAAAATCGTACACCATCCATTTGTCTTCAAA
>JAODLL010000007.1:4320649-4338149 GCA_026546735.1 Forbesichthys agassizii | reverse complement strand
TGCAGGCATCACATTCCTTCGGGGAATGTGATCTGACTCTTATCTCTAGAGGAGCGCAGAGAATTGTACAAGCTGAGCTAGAGTCCCTGTGTCTCTGTCGAGCAGACAACCTCAATCTTCAGACCTAACCATAGCACATGTGACTGATCTATGAGTGCTGTGTCTGATGGCTAGCGTACACAATTATTACTGCTCTCTGAGGTCCTCTGCAACAAGAGGCTAGATTGAGACGTGTTGTGTGTTGAGTCCAGTTTACTTAAAACCCCACATTTCAAACCAAAACAGGCAATATTCACTAAATATGCCCTCCAACTGAACTAGGGAACACTCCTGGAAACCATTTACTCTAGGAAAATGGAAGGAGCCTTTGAAAATGTCCTGCAACAGTTCTGCATTGCACATGTATGTTTTGATCTATTTGAAAAGCATTGATTGTTGTCTGTTTTTCCTCTCCTGCTGGATCACAATTGATCATGTGATCCTCCGGGCTGGTTGTTTTGTTGTTGTGTGTTGTGCTGTGTCACCTTGGGATTACACTTTCCTACTTCTGTCTGTTTACGTTTGTATATCTCATAGGTAACATAATGGACTCATGTGGCATCGTTGTAAACATGCAGAGGTTTGTGTATGGAACACAATCTGTGTGTGCGTGTGTGCATATGTGTGTGTGTGCGCGCGTGTGTGTGCATGTGTGTGTGTGCGCGTATCTGTACATGCATGTGTGTGTGTGTTAAGAGGGCAACATCAGCTTACAGCGCAAACCATTTCTCATTCTGATTGTTTCTGCTGTGCTGTTGAGACATAATTAAGATTTGGGATTTGCATACTGGCAGTGTGCAGCTCCTTGCCTTCCCCTTGTTTGTCTTTTATTCAAATCCCTTTGACAGAGATTTGACAGATACAGCCTTCAGCCTCTCAGAACATGAGTTTTGTAGATATTCTATGGGAGAGTTAAAACAAATGCAGTCCTGGGATGCTATCCAAGACTGGAGATATGTAATTATGAGAGGGAGAGAGACAGAGAGAGAGGGGGAGAGAGAGAGAGAGAGAGAAAAGCATGTAAGAGCACAGTGCAGCTTTTCAGCAAGGTAGAGCTTGAAATATACTGCACCTGCAACTTAATTCAACTGAGAATGCAGCACTCTCCTTTGTGTGTGTGTGTGTGTGTGTGTGTGTGTGTGTGTGCATGTTCATTTTGTACAGAAATGTTCAATATGTTGTTAAGCAGTTTCACTTATTTTATATAAATTGCAATACCTTATCCACAGGCCTTTATTTTAACATTTGTACATTTTTTTTTTCTTTCTTCATTCAACCTTGGAACACATCAAAAACGAAATGAACACTCAAGCTATTAGGCTGCAGTATCTCTGGGCAATTTCAGTCAGCACTAATAAAGGCTGGCCTTTTATGCCGTTTCTTACAAAGTATCATGTTTGTATTGTAACTTGACTCCTATCCTAGGTTTTATCCTTTAAAGCTTATTCCTTTGTGTATTTCCATGTTGGCCCGCTTCCAGGAACGATTCGGGCCAGGACCAACAAAATGATGCTAACAGTTAAGGCAAACATGAAAACGCCGACAAGGCATTGACACCCATGAAGCATAATAACACATGGGCGTTTTTAAGAATAAGGCTGAATAAACGCTACACCGGTTAAAATGTATCAAACGCTATACGCTAGAGATAGCATGACGGCAAGGGCAGATAGCGGCGCTCTATGAGGATTGTCATTCATAAGCGGCCTTACCGGCCTGTTTTACCTCCTCTGAGTTTAAGCACCTTCTGGGTGTACCACATTACAGGCGGGGCCTCAGGGCTGAACTTGGGGCCTGTTATGAATGAAGACTAGGGTGCAATGCTGTATGCATAAACTGTACGGACTGTCAGGACAAATGGGTCTTTGGCATCAGACACTTATACCTGGTGTAAAATGGCGTAAAATGCACCAAAGTGTCTGTGCTATTTTCATTCTGACGCAGTTGTCATTTTCCCGACCGGGGCCCACGTTGTTTAAATTGCAAATGGTGTTCAAGCGCATTGCTGTCTTGAGGCACTGGAAAGAGATTGCACGATTGATACAAAAAAAACAAGCCCTGGTCTGAAGACAATGGCGCCGCAGTTCTTTTATTAAGGGCGCATTATCAAGATGGTAAAATTCATACAGTAGAGCACGCATCACGCAAACAAGATGAACAGTGAAGAGATTACAATGTGAGAGATGTGTACATCAATATATTTGATTCTGCTGGAATCCTGCTGTTGCCAGAGTTGGTGTTCTCTCCCAAAGTGCGCACGTTCCTCGTACAGCATGTTCTATGTGTCCAACCTGCATACAATCTGACAGATTCATTCACTGTGATTTCTGTGGACCGTTTTGCATGTATTCCTCCATGCTCCCTCTCTTGCAGCGGTATATGCTTTGGCAGCTCGAGCCTATACTATGCTATAAGTGAAAGATAGAACAGTGACCCCACCCACCCACCCCCAGTCACTCTCTCACCTCCATCTCACTTCCTCTTTGAATGACATTCAATTAATTTGGGATGAGCGCAAGCGTTGCAGAATAGATCTGTCTGAGATAGTGTCGCCCGTCCCATCCCCTCTCAGAGTCTCCATTGGAATACGTCTCCCACACCCCACAGAGACCCTCCGTGGTGGCAAAGCATCACCCCAGCCTGTTGATTGTGTCTTGCCTGCGCCTCCGCCACTGTCTCTGTCTGCCTGTCTGTCTGTCAGTCTGTCAGGGGGCTACCCCCACTGGCGTCTGTGTGGGGCAGTAAGCAGGGCTGTCACTCCTGATGGCAGAAATTGGATTCTGCGAGGAAGAGCGGAGGCCACAGATTGGGTGTCGATCTAAACTTGTGCCCAGACACCATAGCCCTGAATCTCACACGGCTGCCATGTATATCCTGACAGCCAGCTATTCGCAAGACAAGACCAAAAGACTGATACTCTGATTAAAAATAATAGCGGCAATCAGGCTGTAGCTCATAGCCATGGAGTCCGAACCTGCTTTATTCAAAGGAGTAATAAAACGGCACACAGCGAAGGGAGGACTGCGTAATGAATCAAACTATCTGAGGGCAGGAGAATGCGAGGTAGCTTAGTTTTTCTATTCTTTTTTTGTGTGAGCGAATATTTAGAAGGGAAGCTGAGTAGAGACGAGAAATGAGTGTGTTCTCGTGAGTCAGACTGTGTCTCATATAGTAGCGAACCGGAATGTTATCCGAAAGACTGAAAGAAAGGCTGCTCTGAGGAACCTTCTACCGCGGTGTCATAAATGATTGGGTACGAATAATATAATCCCTGCCCTAGGTTTGTCAGGATGAAGTGCAGAAAGATTTAGAAATGCACTACCGTTAATGTATTTATTGAATAAATAATGTATGTTTAGGTTATGTTTCACAATGTTGTAGATATCCACAAGTGTGCTGTGACTATCTATTTTACCTAGCGCTGTTAGTGTTGAATGTGCTAGAGATGAGACTGGTGGTAACTAAGAATTGCATTTTTTCTTCCCAAATTGAAATGATACAGTTGTTTTCAATATCCACATCTAGCTATACTGATATGCATATAAAATACTGTATATGGAAGTGAATACAGTAATCGAGCTAACAATCTTGAATTCACACTGCATACAGATCAAAACAGCTTTTGTTATGTTATTCGTCATATAATATTCATTATCACCACCATTATACTTGCTAATGTAATCATTTTTAGATTCCACACATACAGTATGTCTTCTCAATTGCAAGATAGATGTTGTTGTATTAAGACAGGGCTACATGGCTAATACTGTATCAGTCTAATCAGTTAATACTAGCAATCCTCCCCATCTGTTGTTTATATTACAGGTTTATGTGCTATCATGTGCGTTTGTATTTTAAGGCTTTCCACGATGTTCTCCCATCTTTGTTTTGTAATTTGTGGAACAGCAGAATAGGCATGATTGCGCATTGGATGACATTATAATCAACCAATAGCAACCTGCCACACTGCACAATTGCTAGCAGACATGTCCTTGTTTCTAGAATATTTATGTGTAATAGAAATGCACGTGGTGAAGAAATAAGAGCCAGCTAGACAAAGGAATTTCAGTCTATGCACACAATATATTTTAATATATATATGCAAAATCTCTCTGCAGAGGCTCTAACCTTGTCTGGGTGCCATAAAAAAAGCAACAAAATGAATCAGAATTTGGACCGTTCCCGTTTATGAATATTCATAGCATATTTTAAAATGGAAATTGAGACCATTTTCTTTTGGAATATCTATCTAGCAAGCCATAGCTTTCACAACTGGATGCTTCAGTAAGCTCATGTAACACACATAAATTAAAATAAGGCTCCCTTAACCTAAAGCTAGAAATATATAAATCTTTGAGTTGTGAGCAGATTGTTTTCCCTTCATGCAGTGTGATTCTCCTACGTAAGTCGATATCTGGTGTCTTAGCTCCGAAGGTAAGATGCAAGGGCTGCCTAGATGCAATGCCACTGAGCTTAATGAAACAGCGGCTTATCCTTCTTCCAATCAAGCACTGGACAAATTTCCCCCTTGTTAAACACACGCCTCAAACCTGCCATAAGGCATGCGTGCGCACGAGCGTCCGGCCGTTGTGTTATTTTTCCCAGGGTGAGCAGCAAGCACGCGACGCTGTTACTTTAATTTGACTCTCAGTGTGTGCCAGAATGCGAGACGGCCACAAACAAATGCCGCCGTTGCCCGCCTGCGTGACTATCCAGCGTTGTCTACGGCAGCCCGGCGGGACGGTGATTGTGACATGAGGGCCACTCTGTGCCTGTAGGCGCGTCAGAGACTAGCGGCTGAGCGTGGACGCCAGGGACCCCGGGGGGAGGACGACTGTAATGGCCGTACTAAAGCCAGCCGGGATGGGCGCAGCAGGGAGGGTCCATTCTAGAGAGGAGAGAGGGAGCCGCGGATGGACACAGCAAGCCATCACAGCAATCTCCCCCTTACCACGAGAGAGAGAGAAGGCACCATTACCCCTGCAACACAGATTATGGGTCTGACCCAGCCTCTGATTGTTCCCTCTGCCTTCTCCTTTGTGTTTGTTCTGTTGTTTCTTGTGGTGTTTTCTTGTTTGTTCTCGTTCATGTAGAGAGACTTTTAGGCGTGCTCCCGCTTGTTTACTTGATGTTCAACTCCAAACTTCTCGTGTGTATGTTCCTCGGTGGCCCTGATGTGTTAAGTATTAATGGTGGTGTCGGCTTTATTTAGCTGTGCCACAGTTGCTCACAGCTCGCTGTAAGTCGCCCCGAGCTGAGAACCCAGCTGCACTCACGAGTGCCATATGGGGCCCCGAGAATCACACGCATGCCTCCTCCCTCCGCCAACAACAACAACCGTAAAATAAAGAAACGCATCCATATGCAGGAGTATCCAGCTCCCCATTAACAGTCGACTAGGGACACGGGTTCCTTCTCCTTTGTTTGTTTTGTTCAGGGGTTGGCTGCCGTTATTGATTTTTGTGTGCTTGAGTCCCACAGTTTGAGTGTTGAGTGGCAACAATCCAACATGAATGGCTCTCCTGAAACTCCGATTTTCCCTCGGCAATGTGAATAAGTTTATGCACCTCAAACCCGTGTTCACTCTGTTATGTGTAAGAGTTGAGGAGAGAGTGGGACCAATCAAGAAACAAGTATCCCCCCACCCCCCACCGCCTTTCTTACATGTTGAATAATTCTGCCTGAAAAAAGGAATTGTAATTATTCTCAGAACTTGTTTCTGCCTAAGCGTGTTACGCAGTTGGGTTATTTTCCCAGCAATAGGGGATTTGAGGATTTTCTTAATTGGCTGTTTTGTCTTGCTTGTTGGTGAACAATGGTACACTGGTAACGTTAATGTAATTTTTGAGAGCTCTGTGGCTCCTGCCTGTAGCAAGCAGTTGTCAGCACGCAATTAGCAGTTGGCGTAACGTTCTATAGAACACCCCTGAGCTGTTCCCCAGTGATTCGGCTGCCATTGACTGTGGACATTAGCCTGTGCTGGTGTTATACAGCTTCTTAAACCAGCTGTGAAAACCAAGAAGCAGCAGCTAGACCAATCACAGCCCTGCTGTGGAATTGTGGGTGAGCGGCATAAGAAGACAACCCGCAGTGTTCCTCTTTATCCATGCAAGTACTTTGTATGGCTGTTAAACCCCATTTGGCTCCTTGCCTTGACTCCTGTAATAGTGGCTCACTGGTTCTTGAACAGTGCTGCTCTCGCTGTTTTTCAGTTGATTTCATCAGTGAAGAATGTTTGACTTAACACAAAAAGAGAGAAGCCCTTTAATAAGTTCTGCACTTCAAAATGCAGAGACCCTCCTTCATACTGTCGCATCGCTCAACTCCAGATGCCCGGCAGACTGAGATGGATATTTCTTTTTCCCGGTATCTCCGCCTGGCTCCTTCATACGAAATACGAAGAGACACGCTTGTACTTTTCACAAAGCAGTGAAAATCCTCTGGTCATTTGGCTGGAGATGGAGACTGCACTCGCACATTGTCCATTATGTTGGTCACCTATGGCCCAGACTCAAGCTTCAAAGAGAGCGGGCCTCGTCTAATAAGCTACAAGGGACATACTTTTCTTTCCTGCTTTGAAGCTCCTCTTTTGATCAGCTCCCTTATCGCTTCTCCTCCACATGCTATTGGCTCACAGAAACGATAAGGGAATCATGGATGCGATATGTCAGCGGCCATGTTGGAAAACACACGTATTTTAGGAATGTGCAGACAAATGCGCACACAACAGACAGACACACACACACACACACACAGAAACATTTACACTTAGTTTACTGATGAGTGATGTTCGTATGGGTTGTCTCCTGGAGGCAGTAAAAGAGTATTACGGTGGTTGTGCTTGGACCTGCCTGATGTAAATATAAACCCGTAGTGAAGGACAGACAGCAAAGGGCCGATCTGTCAGTTATTGCTCGTCGCCGCTATGTCCAGCATTACAGCACCACAAGGCAACCACTAGCCCCAGTCTCACTCAACTGCAACTTCTATTATCATATCATATCCCATCATATTTGATATTTATCAGTGTCCGGTCTGAAGCACCGTCACTCGTAGGGGCTTTCCTTCTCAACAACAGCAGAATGAGAGAGATTTAAATGAGTATAAGTTGTATATTGGCCGTGTCTTTAATAAACAAATACTAAAGGAAAACGACAGACGTGTGTGTGTGTGTGTGTATCTCAATGTAGTGAACAAGATACAGTACTTGTACAGTATGGTAAGGCAGTATATAGAGTAACAACCATACAGTACTATAGCAAATTACTTTAACTACAGCAGTCATGCAACCAGTGAAGTCAAATCTGTTGAGTCACTTTAACAGTTAGCTGGCTCCACAGTGTGAGACTGGAACATTTTTGAATCTTAACCAACTTTAAAAATGTTGGGTCACATTATACAGCAGACCTGCTATTAGAGTTGGGAGCACTGCATGATTGGTAGACAATAATGTTATGCTCCTGCTCTCTCTTTCATAATTAAATCCGTCAATCTGGAGCTGCACTGCGTGATACTGTGTGGGTCTATACCTATACTGTATTTCTAATCTGTCACCTTTTACACTATGTACCTCATATTTGATTCTATTGCACTAGTATTTTAAAATACCAGACTGCTATGACCACCTAATTTCCCATCTAATAAATGATCACACATCTCTCACACTGATCTGTTCACTGATAGACAGTTGCCCTGCCGACAGCCTGCTCGTTTATATTCCTGTCTAGACGACCCGTTCCATCATATCAAGCGTTCTGATCCATGATCTGCTGTGAGACACCCTGGGCTGAATGGGGAAAAGTGTTGCATCAGCTGCCAGCACGATTAAACTGTGTCTCAAGAGAAACACGCAGCAAGCCTGCTAGACACACTACTACAGTTCATCAGGGTACGACCTACAGTGTCCTGCTGCAGTGTGGAGCTAGACACACCACTACAAGTTCATCAGGGTACGACCTACAGTGTCCTGCTGCAGTGTGGAGCTTAGCTAGATTTCAATAACAATGTATAGAGAGTATACATACATTATAGAGCTATACTGTACAATGCCAAATTACAGTTACTCGCTCAAGGATGCCCTCAAGTAAGCTGTACTTAAAAGTATAGTCAGCTATTGCAAGCTAATTGTAAACTAATACACTTTTTGTCAAATTCACAAAATATCTCCTCGCATTTTGTTAGCTTATCGTTGTGTGTGTGCTGACAAAATAATCTGGTACTTCTACACAGCCCTGGCTCCGTAAATATGAACATAAACAAAGTGGCGAACACCGCTCACAACAACAAAGCCATAATGCGTTTCAATGTTTGGAGCGGCACAGCGGTGGGAAATCGTTTTTATTTGAGCTCAAAGACAGCAAGCGTTCTCAATTAAAAACTTCCCCTGCCTTTGAAGGGGAACAAGCCCACAACCTTTTGGTTGGCAGTCCACCACCCCAACCACTTGACTGTCCTGTCTAGTTGTCAGGGTAGCAGCCCAGCCAGCTTCCATCTCACTGTGCCTTTGGTAACGTGCTTCAGTAAAGTAGCAGCAGCAGGCTCACTAATAGCACAGGGAGGGCCCAAAGATTATGTAAAGTAATGCACTAAGTGATGAGAGAGGAACAGGCCACCGCTGACAGGAGATTTAGCAGGTATGTAGGTCACACAGGGGAGGCCTCCTTTGCATTCCTCCGCTCCTGCATGTCTATTTTTATGTTTTCATCCCTCTCGGTTCTCTTCTTAATAAGTTATGCGCCCGCTCCTTTCATCTCAGCGCTCTGGCTTTTTTCTCTGCTGTCGTTTATTTGTCCTGTTCGTCTGACAGACAGACCACTGTTGCTCTATTAGAATAATTTAGATAAGGCGGTACAGAAGAGAGAGATAGTGTGTCATTGGAGCGCTGTTTTTCTTCTCTTTCTTCTCTTCTTTCTCAGCAGCCGTTACCCATGATGTTCCACCGCCTCGGTTTTATCCTTTGTAATGTAGAACGCGTGCTGTGGGCTGTGTCCCCTGTTTTTATCCCCATCCACGCACACACACGCACACACACACACACACGCACTCGACCTCTAATCGCCGGCACTCTCTCTGTGTCATGGATAACCCCTGGACCAGATGGCGTTCCGGTCGCTTTTCAGTCTTTTCTGTCATTCAGACGAGTTGGTGTTTTCTCATCTTGTCAAGCATGTTCTGTGTAATGAGCTGAGGGTCCGAGCTCAATGCCAGCCTATCAGAGTCACCTCCGCAAGGTTAGCCAAACGCACGGGGGCCCCCACAATGCCCGCTTCTCCTGGGGAAACGAAGGGGGGACATATTCCTAAAAGGCTCGTGGCTTTCCGTTGGGGCGGGGGTCAGCACTAGTGCAAGCTTGTTCTCTCTGTCTTTCAGGTCACAGCTCAGCACCCCATAATTGGCTTAGATGGCGAGACAGTGTACCGACTGGCTGCAATGAAAACTCGGGATGATATCAAGTGCTGCCCCCCTGCACTTCTCAATCCTTTTCTTCCTATTCCAGCACAGCGGCTCATTCAGCCAAAGCGGTTTCTACCACCTACGCCTACAAACTCTGTGCATTTACATATGAACACCGTCCCCTTTTCCACGTTCACCAGCTCATTAGTTGTTTTGGTCAGGCACTTGTTGAGGCTCACACGCTCTTGTTTAGCTTCAGCGGGGAACACAGACTTTAATGATCTGTGTTGAGGCCGTATCAGGCCCACGACGATTAGCCCATGCAAGGTTCAATGAGGCCCTCTTTGATGCGTGTTTAATGTACATGGCCTGCATTTAGATTGGGTTATATTATTATATATATTCCTCATAGATCACCCAGTTCTCTGTTTCAAATGAATCCTCCCTGTCTGGGGCTCCTCTCTAAAAACAGCCAGAGGTATTGAGTCTGACATGGTCGTCTTTCTTTATGCTCTCAGCAGGAGATGCTATTAAGTGACCCTCCGCTGCCTTGGGTTTATAGAAACATGGGCAAGCCTTTATCAGATATCAGCTTAACTTGAGAAGGAAAAATCACATCGACACCCCTCGGAAGTGATTCACCAGTGGCTTTGTTTTAGCAGGTTTGGACGTGTCTACAGTGCACACGGTATAGCAGACCTCTCCTTGAGTCTCCATTTGGTGTTGGTGAAGTGAAGGTTAATGTGATGGAGGCTGGCTGGTCTATAATTAAATCAAGCACCGAGCAGTTAGAATGGGTCTGGTCTATTGTTCTATTGGGGACCTGCACCTATGGGTGTCTGTAGCCCCGATCAATGCCCCAGGACCTGTGGCTTAGGCGGGGGCCAGCCCATCTGGCCACGGCTAGCAGATCAAATAAGAGAAAGGGTATTCTCCTGAGGCACAGAACTCTCTTGCACACCTTAATCGATTTCTATTCAGCCGCGGCTTAGAAAAATGAGAGGTGGCATTAAAGGCAAAAAGTCTCGTTGCCGAGAGGTGGCTGAGCAACAAAGGCCTCCTCCTGTTCTGCCCAAGGACCCTGTCTGAAACATTAGGCAGAGACAGTTCCCATGCCGCTGTGTGGGTGGCACCCCTAGACCGTGTTCCTATGTAGGCTGAGACTTCTAGGCGTTGGACTGCTGGAAAGATTTAAAAGGTGTATGGAAGCGGAACTGCTGCCGATCGTGACAGATGCCCCTTTAGGGTGGAGGGAGTAGTTTGGTATGGTGTATCTCACAGTATGCCAATAACAAAGTCTTGGCCTTGCCATTGTTTGCACATACAGTGTGTCTGACCAGGCATGGATATGATGGTGCAGCGTGTTAATGCTGACCAACAGAATCCTAACTACCTCTCGTGTAATGAGTGAATGGAAGGTGGAAAATGTAATTTTCTGCTTGTCTGCATATGAGGATGACTTATGCCCTGCTCTCTTCCTTCCTCTCCTCTTCCCTGTTACGTGAGTGAACGCACGCACACAAACACACACACACGCACACACACACACACGCACACACGCACACGCACGCACGCACGCACGCACAGATAGACAGACAATGGTGTGCTCACTGAGGCACCCCTCCCCCAAATATCCGACAGACAATGCCAATCAGTACACGATTGGTTTTGTCTCCAGGATATTCTCCCTATACACTTCTGACCTGGCAATGATCAGTGGTTTCCACAAAATACAGAAGCTGTCATTACGATTTAAGATGAAGGTTTGGCACTTCATAATCTTCTGCAGTGTTCTCTTCACTTAGAATTGACTGTGCATATCCAGTAACTCTAGTCACAGACCAAGCAAAGTGAAGCCATAGAAAATATATCGAATTTTTAACATTCGTTACCGATAGTATAACTGATAATTATTCAGAAATAGTATATGTATGACCACAGGAATCCATTTCATTATTTAGCTCACACATTACATAAAGTGACTTAAAATGAGTTCACCAGCCAGCATTAAGGAGCAGGTAGGGCTTGCTCGGGGATGCTTACAGCACAGGCAGGGCGTGAACTCACAACCTTCTGTCCAGGAGAACACCTATTAACATTGTGCTCACCGGTTAAATTAGCGTGCTGGAAGAGCCCTCATCATCCTGAGATTCCCAAGGGACAGGCCCAAGGAGCACTGGGGCCCTTGGACCTGACATTGAGAATCACTGACGTAAGCTGTCTTGAGTCCTGCTTAGGGAATCAGTTTGCGGGCCTGTTTCTTATCAGCTCTCTGTGGACCGTGCTTTTCCCCTTGTGGAGAACCTTGACAGGGGCCTGTTTTTCTCCCCTTGTTTATGTGTTTGTACCAAGCATGCCCTCCCTACACGGGAGTCAAATTAGAGAGGGAGACAGCCGAGCGCGGCAGCTCCCGGGGAGCTCCGGGCAGCCGGCGGGGCTGGGGGCCACAGCCAATTGAAATTCTGAAGCCTTTTGCTCTGTTTTGATCAGCGCTGGATATTAGGGTAGGAGACGCCAGCCTCGCTACCAGCCAGCCTGTGATGTTATTACCTGAGAGAGAGGGATAGAGAGAGAGATGGAGAGAGAGAGATGCATATGGAATGAGGCCAGTTGTGCAACAAGCTGCTACACCTCACTGGCTTATTTAAAACAGAGCCGTGAATCCTCTCCTCCGATGTGAGGCACAATATTTGTCTTTTGTGTGGTTTTTATTTATTTTTTATTCCTTTTTTTCCCTGTAAATGAATCATATTGTGTAAATTCAGAGGGCCCACAAGGTGGTCAGAGCAATGCTAATACAGGTGAAATCCCAGTTACATTTATGTCAATGTCAACATGGCTCTGTTGTGGTGTGAACGCTGCTGCCTGTTCTGTAGGGCTGCAGCTACATAAGGCACACCACTAAGCAGGCTCATATTAATGCGGGGCTGTTGCTGCAATAAACGCCTTTACTTGTGACAGAGTGTTCCCAACAGGGTAACTGTGTAAAAATGACATGTCGTTTTGGGAGGTCATATTGTGCAGTGAGACATTGTGTACGCCTTTGTTGTACCGTGCATCTTGTGGGCTCTATTCTAGTACAAGCGAGAATGCAGAGGTTTGAAATGTTTGAAAGAGGTTTCCTATGCCCTTACTATGTACAGCATTTACTGTCACATAATGCAAAGGACATTGAAAGGTGTAATTTCCTTCTGCGCTCTACTGTGTGTGTGACAACGAGGCATTGATGAAAATAATAACAATAGCACAGTGCATCCTGGTTCTAGTCCCCTCAATGCTCCTCGGTCTCGGCCGATGCGGCAAAGAGGAAAAAAAGGGCTACAGTTGAATGCTGGCAATGCATTGTAATGCGTGTTCTTCTCCAAAAACTCACATGCCTTAATCTGACATTACTGCGTGCAATATCTGAAGCCTGGTATATCTACTGTACATATATTGAGGCTGTGCTCCTCTCAAAGTCTCCTGTGAACATGGTTTAGCTGAAGATGGTGCCAACTCCAAATGCAACACGGGCATCTAGTAGATTGAAATGACTCAGCCCTGGAGAGCAGGCTCGTTGCGTTTACTTTGACGACGACACGAAACAACCATTTTGGACCATCCTTTTTTGTTTCCAGAGGTGTTGTATTTGTTTACATCATTGCCCCCAATGGCCCGGGGAGAGGTTATTTTTACGGTGTGCTTTCTTTGGAAGATGATTGGTGCAGGGAATGAGGAACAAGGAGCCGTGTGACTCCAGTGTTAGACGGGCGGACAGAAAGCAACAGCGGTGTTGGGGGGAGGGGGTCTTCCTGCCTCATGGCAGTCTGTGTTTAAATATGCATATGTCTAGCCTCCCTTCCTGCATTTGTTTTGTTCCTCTTTGAAGCGCAACACTTTAGGAAGGCACTGATTTTCCAGGTGTGAGGAACTTTGATCCCTCAAGTGCTTGACGTAATGGTGGACGTCAGGCCAGGGGTTCTCTGGGTGCGTTTGGTTCAATGGGCCAGTGGAAGGACGTCGGCTTGTTTGTCTTTCGGCTGCAGTCGGTGAGGGAGCTTCTGTGCAGTCAGGAATAGTGACCAAACCAGTAGGAGTGACATCAGGCAGTCCTGCTTGAATGAATAGTATTACAGTGACATGTGTTTTGCACATGAGGAACATGCAGTGTGTCTGCATCAGTGTGCTGTTTTGCAGATGACAGCGGTGGTGACTGTGTGGGTGGGGACGGCGATGGGGGCGGTGTCGACGATGGTTCCCGTGGTGCTTGTGCCATCGGCAGCGGTGCTGGCGACCGTGATGGCGACGATGGCGATGACGTCAGTGGCAATGGTGGTGACAGCAATGTGAATGATGGAAGCGTCAGCGACGGAGGTGAGTAAACATAGTTTATCATTATTACTCTATGATAAATGATCATATTGAAATGTCTGGGCTATAGGTAAATCACTCATGTATCTCTTTGAAACAGATGTTATAATGTACATGTAACAGCCATATATGTTTACATGCGATTGTGTGCATTTTGTCACAACAAAATATTTTCATGACCTCTTAATTTGAAGTGATGTTTAGACTGTGAACTGTAGACGTATTAATGTGTGTTTTACATCTATATTTAGTTATTCTCTTCACATGAAATACTACAGGCATATGCATAGGGACCTGAACGTGCACATGTATTTTAATTGAGTTCACATGCCCTAGAAAAGGAAAGTATTTAAATTTTGATGAATTAGTACTTGGTGTAAGTGGCAGATGTCTGGACAGCCCTCAATTCAGATGTTGTCAAAAGCTGTCTGCAACACTACCAGGTCCTTCACCATCCTATACTCATGTCTCATTGTGCTTGTGTGCTCTCATCTAGATGCAATGAAAGATCAGGAACCCGATCCTCTTGACAGCGCCCAGGCCAAAGGTAAGGGCTTGCGGGAACATCTCTCAGCTGCACATGACTATTTACCAGGAGCCTTATTAGTGGCCACAGCTGCCGAATTAAAATGCACTTGGTCTAGAGAATCCTAGGTGCAAGGGAGTGGGCCGCATTCTATTTGACCATATTCACTCTCTCTCTCTCTCTCTCTCTCTCTCTCTCTCCCCCCATGCCTTCCCTCTCTGCCCCTCTCTCTCCTTTCTCTCCCTTCTCCCTCTCTCCTCCATTATTCTGTCCCTCCCTCCCTCTCTCCAAACCCCATCCGCTCCTCCACCTCTCTCCGTAGGGCCAGGTGTCAGGCAGGCAGCTTGTGCGTGCTCCTCCAGGGCCAAATGCATTTGAAAAGCGTCTCCTACTGTCTCAGGTGCACAGCAGTGACCCTGATATTCCTGGTCTCAACGTGTCAGCTCGTCTTTGGAGATTGAGTGTGATGAATTGCCCCCAAACCCAACTATCACACGTTTAATAAATCAAATGCGCGACGCATATTATTTTAACACGCGAGCGCCACCGACTACAGGGGCAATAATCAAGCCAATAAATCATATTTGATAAGGATGCAACTATGTTGTTATTTTCAGTGCTCCATCGAGACAGTTCATGGTACAGATGCAAGCATTTAAGCCTGCACCTTAATGTCTGTGGCTCTAACGAAGGTAACTATTATATTAGCAACTGGACAAGCTAGCCGGCAGCATATGGACCCAGTCTACAAAAACAATCAGTGTACCAATGTCAAGGAAAACTTCAACAATAGCCTACCGGCTAACGTGCTAGGGAAATGAAAAGCATATTGCCGAGCAACAGTATGGATCATGCATAAGCTGTTTACACACATGCACAAAAACATCAAAATAAGGCAACCCAACAATGATTTTTGTCCTGAACCTTTATCCTAAAACATTTTCACAGTAAAGGTTTGCCCTAATATGCCATCATTTAATGTACAGAAATCCTTATTATTTATTTAATAGTAATCCCAGTTTCCCACTGAATTATGTGATATCCAACATGCATTATAATATATTAGCATCGGATTCAGTGCATTTAAATGTCCACAAGGTGATTTCACATAAATGAATCTCTCCCAGTGGATTGCTGAGATGGAATCCGCTATGTGAATCAAGCCTTTCTTGTTCCCGATGCAGAACCTGACGAGAAGAAAGAATGATGAGTGAGTCAATCAACTTCATCTGACAGCCAGCAAACTGTGTGAAGGCCCACAACACCAGTTTTAGGGCCTGTAGTGTCATATGGCTTCTGAAACTGGCCCAGGAGAACCAGTTACCCACAAGATATGATGTTCCCAAAATGTATTTCCCCTTTTGTTTTCCCTCTCTAGTATGAAATGTATCATGATACAATACATATCAATCTTTGAATATGTGTGTGTGTGTAGAAAACCTTGCTTTAGGACTTGAACATATCAACCTAAAAAAAAAAATATAAAAAGAGCCATACCTCACTAGTCATCTGCCATGATGCCAGCTGTATGCGATGAGATTAGTTTACCCCATATCCCATCATTTCTTCCATCCGTATCCAGTGTGAGTGCATGGTGAATCCGTAAGAGGGCCGTTTCCAATACGAGACAGCTACACTGACCCCCAGCGGTCTAACATCAGGCCAGCCGTCCTTCCACTTAGGAAGCTTAAGACAAACGGCCTGACACTAGCCGTCGCAACATCACGCATGCCATGACAACACCATGTACCAGCAGGCTGTCACCTGCGGGTGTGCCCCGTCACACACACCACTGCGCTTGTCAAATCAGCCTGCACCTTGACACTAACGCTGGCCGGGGTCTCTGCGGTGGCACGCGTCAAAATAAAAGCGTCTCCCTGGCCTATATCCTCAGCTCGACATTACTAATTACTTTGGCGCTCCACATCAGCTGTGTTAGTTGTGTGGCTTGTTTTACTGCTCGCCCACCTCTCCGCTGAGTTGAGAGGACGCCAGTGTCTTTTAAGGAATCCTTTTAGTCTTTTTTTTATGCTTCTATTGTTTCCAGTGCATGCCAGAAATGCTTTACTTGTCACAACATGAACGGGAATGAGTCCTCTTGCTTTTGCTCGTCTCCTAGCCAGATTGTCTACAATTGTATCGATTGAATCTGCCTTATTTCACATTAAATGTCACAATCACAGACATAAAGAGAAGGGGTATTGGTGCAAGTTTTCTTTAGTGTTTTTTGGTTGTTTATTGCTTGCAGATGATTTGTAATTTTAATTATATGATGTAATGGCTAATACCTCTTGTTAATATTCCTTGGTTACTCTGGGTTGGTTAATTATCAAAAAGATATCTCTTTTAACTATTGTCACGATTGATGATTTCTTTTCAGTGGTGCCATACTAAAGATCAAATGAATTACAGTTATATGAAATGATGCCTTCATACTTTGATGTTTGCTTTGCTGTACAATAATGAAACTGACTAATAAAGTTTAGGTGGAAGACCGGTGTGTTATGTGCCAATTTGTTTTATTATTATCATTTAGTCTTTTTATTTATTTTTTGTAGCAGATTAAATGAATATCCTATCACTAGATACAGAATGTCAATTATGGTTGCTGGGACATTACATCGTTCTCAGTATAAACAATTCGCCTTTTCATTTTTGGCATGGGTCTCCTCAAGTCACATGAGAGGGAATATCTGTCTTCTTCTAACTCTCCAGGGCTAACATTAAGACACTCACCAGCAGAGTTATGTTATGACTTTGATAACTGTAAAGTATCTAATAGCCAGGTATGGGTATGTAGACTTGAATGTTGAAGGTACAATATGCAGTACTTGGTAATTTGATGGCAGAGTTCATTGCAAAGTTATTATGAACAAATACATAAAGCTGACTCATGCTTACATTTGTAGACGTCAGCTAGCAAGGGGAACACATTGGTGAGATCAGTGCTATTAGTACTATTGTCCATTTAAATATACTCTTTTTCAATGCATGAAATTAATAAATGAATTTCAACAATATTGCATAGCATATAAAAATCCAGATTATGGTTATTTCTATATACTGTTTACTGTATTGACAGTCTACAACACTCAATCTGTCCATCAAGGAACTGCTAGAGAGTATACAACTGCGGTTATTGTCATCAA
The DNA here is from genome assembly GCA_026546735.1 of Forbesichthys agassizii. Taxonomy (NCBI): domain Eukaryota; kingdom Metazoa; phylum Chordata; class Actinopteri; order Percopsiformes; family Amblyopsidae; genus Forbesichthys; species Forbesichthys agassizii. Next base: position 4,320,692 of record JAODLL010000007.1, on the reverse strand, counting down.
ACCAATCTGACAGCTATTAATTAGTATCAAAAAGAAATTAATT
>JAODLL010000007.1:4304214-4320549 GCA_026546735.1 Forbesichthys agassizii | reverse complement strand
CGGGTGGAATCCAGGTGACAGCGCATTACAATCTCAGAGTCTCACATCCGCTCACACACACACACACACACACACACACACACACACACGCGCACCTTTCTCACACCCCCAAAAAGAGAAGATGGAAAACACTCTGCTAGCAGATTCATGCCTCTACGATAAGAGACATGCTCTACAGTGCTGATATAAACACGCTTCCGTAGACAAGACTGACAACACGAGCGTTGAGTCATTTGGCTTAGGAATAGTGATAGAAGAGTGAGTTCTAGGAGAAGATACAAGTAAATTCAGGTGAAAATGTATATGTATATGTAATCTAAGTAGTTGGGCTCAGTCGCACTCCACGGTAAAGCCCAAATAAAGCAAAAATCGTCGTCAAATGTGTCATTTTGGTTATGATGTAGGAGATTTTTATGGTCACAGGACTTGACATATACATCTGGCATTCTTAAATGCCAACCACCATTCTACAGTATACTGTAGCTGTGTGAAATAGCCATATGGCTTGTCTCATTCATGTGAATATAATCACTCATGCATTCATTATCTTTTTGATATTTCTGTCATTCCTTACCATTTAATTCATGTATTAAACTTAAACTTCTGTCAGCAGTGGAACACATTTGAATACATATTTAGGGAAGGTTGTTAGAATAGTTTGTTCAGCGCCATTAGATTTGTCACTGTTTATTTATTTTTGTTAAAATTACATTTACATTTTGATTGGATTTGTTTGTTTATTTTTCTATCTCTTCCCCCCATTTTCATTATTTTACTGTAACATAATTTGCACTCCATTCATTTTTATGTTGTTGTTGTTTTTTTTCTTTTTCCTCTCTTGTTTTTCTCCTGTTCAAACAGATACAAAGGTTACTATTGATCATACGAGCCACCGTAAGTTCACCTTCTCATGACTTCACTCCTTCACAGTTCACTGTTCATCTACCGCCTGTTGTTTATGTGTCCTGTGCGTGTCTATGTGCGTGCATCTGCAGGTGCGGAGTCACAGTGGGCTCTAGCATGTGGTGTTGATTTGGTGCAGGGCTCCATGTTCCACACCTACATGTCATCTCCTATAGTGCTCACTATCTACATTGGCTTGATCGGCATAGCGCACCTCCCTGAATTGGCTTTGTGTTTCGCCCATGTCCGCACTTGCGTAATAGAGTGTAGCTCCTCCAGATGAACTGAAAACAGTGGGACGCATATTACAATAAAACAACAAATAGAATAATGAATGCAGCTGCAGCATAACAAATTGTCCAAAACAGTGGGTTTAATGCTAAACCCAACTCGCTGGAGAAAAGCAGCTCCAGGGGGGTGGGTGGTGGTAGCAGCACAATAAGGGCTGTTATAGGGGAAGAAGTAGATTTCTAGTTGACTTTAAAGGTATGGTTAGGTTATGGAAACATTGTTTTGAATCTCAGAATGCGTGTGCTTCCTGCAACTCATACTCACCTCAGTGGCACTGTTCTCTACCCCTCTTCCACACAGAGCCCACAGGATCACACCATCTCTACTTCGTCGCAGTAAAGCGCAGTGTATTCACTGATAAATAGTGAGCTGAGGACATTTTACAGGCGCTCTATAATGAAATGGGGAAGTGTTCCCTAAAACGGTGCTCTGCTTGACATACAGTATACATCAGTGATATAGTTTACACACGGTGAGATATAACTGATGGGGTTCCTCTGAAAGTGACTAGGCATCAGAGGGGGGCGGCTTAGCTAATGCGCCTAATGCTCTATTGTTCCGTTCCGTGGTAATAAGTGAAGACGGCTGTCGGATTTGGTTCCGTCGCGTCGCGCACGCCAGCTCTCCTCTCCTCTCACCCCGCTCCACCCTTTCCTCCACACTCAGCACTTCTCTATTCTCTCTTTCGGTTTCTTCTTGCTACTTTATTGGTGTCACTTCCCACTTTCCCCCTGCCCTGTAGATGTGATTCCCTCACCTCCGTCACAAGTGTCCCTGTGCTCTTTCAGCCACTTCTCGTTTATCTGGGATTAGTTGCTTATTAGAAGAAGCTCTCCCCACCGTTTCCACTCCTGCCTTCCCTCCTCCACCTCCACTCTGTTCCTTCCCGGGTCTTGTGAGGTGTGGCTGCCTGGCTTGTGTGCCTGAGCAGGGGCTGGCTCTGTGTGCTGGCGCCCTGGAGAGGCAGCGGGCCAGTCAGAAACAATCACTCGCCGTGTCACGGAGGCCGTTGCAAGCCATGGGGGGAATAGCACTGTATCCTCCTTCCTGCTGTGGTAGTCGGTCTCTCCCCCTGCTGTGGAAGGGGAGGGGGGGAGGGGGAGGGGGAGGAGCTTGTAGGTAGCTACACAAAACACCCAGGCAGTCGTGTGTTTGGCAGGCAGGAGTTAGCTCTCACAGCATGGCAGGGATGCCAGCTCTTGCGTAGCGTGCTGAAAAAAAAGAGAAAATGTGTCCTTTCTATCTGCTGCCTTGGCGTTGTGTTGCATGTGTGTGTGTTTAAATGTGTGCCTTTGCGATCTGACCCCGCTGTGTTGCCGTCCCCCCCCCCCCTTCCTCCCCCTCTCCTTCATCAGCCCTCGCCCCGGGGATGGGCGTGGCCGTCTATGCCGGTCTGGTGGGGGCGCTGCTGCTGTGTGTGATCCTGGTGCTGTGTGTGGGCGTGCTGGCATATCGCCGCAGATGCCGCCATCTCCACGGCGACATCACAGATTCCTCGTCGGCTCTTACGGCTGCCTTCCACCCTGGCAACTACAAGCCCCCCAGACAGGGTGAGTTAATGCACGCCCACACACACACACACACACACACACATTACACATACGCGCATGCACGCACTTACACGTACACACATGCAGAGTAACCTATAAGCACGGATACATTAAGTGTATTTTTATGAACACACGTTCTCTGTTCATTAAATATCTTATAACACCATCTTCATTTTTTTAACAGGCTCAATGTTTACTGTCACTCTTATTTTAACGCATTGTTATTATGACAAACAAAGCAAATGTTCACTGTTCGTGTAATTTGAAGGTGTTTGTTTATATAAACCATGCTAGTATGTAGCCTGTCTTACATGCTGTACTGTGTAACAATTTAGATAGAACATCCGATGTCTTATATTTTAGCTATTAACCCCGAACAAGCATCAACAACAATGACAACAACAATGTTAACAACAACAACAACAACATAATCATCATCTACAACAACTCTTCTGCCCGTGTTTACAGACAACCCTCACCTTCTACACCCGTCTGCGCCCCCTGACCTGACGGCCACGGCGGGCAACTTCCGCGGCCCCCTCTTCTCCCTGCAGCAGGGGGTCCACGACAGCCCCCACAAGATTGCCATGACAACCTCCCCGCTGCTGGACCAACTGCCCAGTCTGAAGATCAAGGTGTACAACTCCTCCACCCTGTCGTCTCTGGAGCTGCCCGCCGACGGAGGCTCGGCGGAGGGGGAGATCCTTAGCCTCAAGTCGGTGGGCGCGGTGGGCCGGGAGAGGGACCCCCACGGCCACACACTGTCCAGAGAGCCTGGCCACAGCACCAGCGCCACGCTGGGTCACCTAGGGGGCCGGCTCACCATCCCCAACACAGGTACGCAAGAAGCAGACGGAGGACGCGTTAGCGGCCGCTTTCACAGGCTAACGCTGAATTAAGACGCTGCTTCTATTTCAGGCGTGAGCTTGCTGGTTCCACCCAGCACCATTCCCCAGGGCAAGTTCTACGAGATGTATGTCATCATCAACAAATGGGAGAAAACCATGTGAGTGGCGCTGACCAACCTTGTTACACACTCTATCGCTGTAAGACACACACACACACGCGCCATGGCTGCTGCAAAGGTATCGCTTACGGCTAACGTTAAAGCTAATGCTAACTAGATTAGGACTTATCTTTAGGCCTAGTCTTATTGTAAATCCTATTAATTTGCAAATAGTCGTATGTATTAAATCTGTCAGCATTTCAGTTTATTTAATGTGCATTTATACTTTTTTCAGTAAAACACATCAGTCCCATTGCTTTACTGAGGGTTGTTATTTAGGTAACTGTTCCTAACAACCAGCCTGTATTTCTGTATGTGTGTTTTTGTGTGTGTGTGTGTGCGTGCGTGCGTTCACAGGCTCCCCTCAGAGGGCAGCCAGACAGTACTGAGTCCTGTGGTGAGCTGTGGTCCCTCTGGCATGCTCCTCAACCGGCCTGTGGTCCTCTCTCTGCCCCACTGTGCCCAGCTGGACACGCCCACCCCAGACTGGAGCCTCTCCCTGAAGACACAGACGCACCAGGGTGCCTGGGAGGTGGGCAGGCGGGCCGTACAGCCCATGAACACAAGGCACACCCATTGTTTAGTTGAGCTGACAGCAGCACTGCCTCTCCTGTGTCGCCGCAGGAGGTGCTGACGGTGGGAGAGGAGACCCTGTCTTCTCCCTGCTACCTGCAGCTGGAGGAGGAAAGCTGTCACGTGCTGATGGAACAGCTGGGCACCTACGGCCTGGTGGGCCGGTCCTGCCCCCCGCAGCCCGCCTGCAAGCGCCTGCAGTTGGCCCTGTTTGCCCCCAGAGCCCCCTGCCTCTCCCTGGACTACAGCCTGCGTATCTACTGCATCCACGACACGCCCTACGCTCTCAAGGTACTGCCTGTCTGCCTGCCTGCCTGCCTGCCTGTCTGTCTGCCTGCCTGTCTATCTGTCTGTCTGTCTCTCTGCCTGCCTGCCTGCCTGCCTGTTTGTCTCTCTGACTATCTGTCTGCCTGTATGTCTGCCTGCCTGTCTGTCTGTCTGTCTGTCTGTCTGTCTGTCTGTCTGTCTGTCTGCCTGCCTGAGCCCCACCACAGTGGCTCCCTGTGGTGTTGACAAACATGATATTTCATATTGCCAGCCAAATTCACCAGTATCCAAATAAATCCAGTCCCTTCAAAAACAGTATGCTATTGTAAGAATATAGCAGTTGGGTAGAGTATTTGCATTGTCTGCTTTCAAAACACACCCAGAGACCACACAGACCCCTGCCCTAACCTGTCCTCCAGTTATGGTACAGAATACCAGCAGTAATAAATAAACACTATATTTACAGTACCAGTACTTTGAAAATGCTGCTCATAATGTAGTTCAGTGCAAATAAACAAAGCATCAAAGGGCTAAATCGGAGCATGCTTCAACGTGCGTGTCATCTCTCTCACTCCGCAGGAGGTGTTGGATTTGGAAAGGAGTCTGGGCGGGGTGCTGCTGGAAGACCCCAAGCCCCTGCTGTTCAAGGACAGCTACCACAACCTGCGGCTGTCCATCCACGACATCCCACACACGCACTGGAGAAGCAAGCTGCTGGCCAAGTACCAGGTCAGATTAATAACACCCCAGTGTTTTTGCACGCACCCTAAAAGCCCCCCATCCTTTCCCCCCCGCCCCTCCCAAAACAGCCAAATCTGGTCCTCACCCGCGGGAAACCAAGCGTGAAAATAGGAACCGCTTCATGCAATGAGCCACCTGCTCGTTAGCCGCGTGTATTTCCGGTGTGTCAGATCTCACTGTGCCTGATTGAGGCACTAAAATAACAGCCAGCAGAAAAGTGAGCGCCAAGCTGAGAACTGCAGACCTGGCTTCCTCTTGACTTAGGCGGCTGTTACAGACAGGTGGAACAAGCGTTACCCCCTCCCCCCTTCCTCCCCCCTTCTTCCCCCTGTGTGTCCTCACACCTCATTGCTGTGTGTGACAGGAGATACCGTTCTACCACATTTGGAGCGGCAGCCAGAGACCCCTGCACTGCACGTTCAGCCTGGAGCGAGGCAGCCTTGCTGTCTCGCAGCTCGCCTGCAAGGTCTGCGTGCGTCAGGTGGAAGGGGAGGGACAGATATTCCAGCTGCACACAGACATCCAGGAGGTACTACTGACTCCCATGGAAACAGACCCCGGGAGGCCGGTGCCGCTCGCTCTAGATACACAACACGGCTCCTTTAATAAACACGGAGGTGTTATTCACGTTTCGTTTGACCTCTGTTTCCCGTGTCCCCCCCCAACCCCCTCCCCTCTTCCCCGTTCTGTCGTGTCATTTGCTGTCGGTTCTAGACTCTCCCCCCACACTCTCCCATGCCCTCGGGGGGCACCTGCCTGCCTTCCTCTCAAGTGGGACCTTATGCCTTTCGCTTGCCTGCTTCTATACGCCAGAAGATCTGCTCCAGTCTGGATGCCCCTAGTGCCAGAGGTTGTGACTGGAGACTACTGGCACACAGCCTTGGCTTTGACAGGCAAGTGTGCCTTAGCACTGTATTGCTTGTGTGTGTGTGTGTGTGTGTGTGTGTGTGTGTGTGTGTGTGTGTGTGTGTGTGCGTGTGTGTGTGTGTGTGTGTGTGTGCATATGCTCGTGAACGGTGTACAGTGAATGGAACGGGATTTTTAGCATAGTTCATGTTTGCACGAGGTTCAAAATACTTGGAGGCTCTCCTTGTCTATAGGCCCAGGGCCCGAGCCAGAGCAGACGTTGACGTAGATGTTCCCCTGACAATGCTTTTCCTCCTCAGTAATGAGAGACAGCCTGGTTAATGTATCCCTGCAGTAGCTGGCATTATTGTCGTTATTGCTGGTGGCCACACTGTTCTCTTAACTTAACTCTCTTAACTGGACTACGTTACCCATGACACCATGATGACATCACACTACAGAGGCTAGACCAACAATTATTTTGCCAAATGGCCAGTACAAATGGTACATGATACAGTTCTTTTGAAGTCAGTCCATATAATTACTAAATGAGTCAGATGAGCTCAAAGCGTATCTGACTAATTCACTAACTTGTTTCACAGTTCTACATTGGATCTATGGATCAATGTAATCTCTGTGTGGCTGTTTTTCTACACCTTCTGTTGACAACGTGCCTTGCTGTTCCTTCCCATTCCTTCTCTGTCCCCCAGGTACTTAAACTACTTTGCAACAAAGCCCAGCCCCACAGGTGTTCTACTGGACTTATGGGAAGCTTGTCACCAAGGTGACGCAGACCTGGTCTCTCTGGCGACCGCGCTGGAGGAGATGGGCAAAAGTGAGGTGCTGGTTGTCATGACGACGGACGAGGATTGCTGATTGGTCAAGGAGCAAGCGAGCAAGAACATTTTTTGTTTTTTGGGTTTTTTTTGCTGCCACTTCGATGAAAATATGAATACCTTCCCATGTATATGCACAAATCATGAACCTATACACCAGCTTGTTGCTCACATTTAAATCAGCTATGCCTCATCTTCCTCTCTGCCACTGATATTCACTCTTTATAGAGCCATCGCATTCATTCCTACTGGCCAACCAATATCACGTTCAGATCTTGTAATCTGGTTCAGCGTAAAAGTATACATTCAGAACAATGTTGCACATCTGCCTACTGTGAAAGTGATATGAATGTCTGAATGTGTAAAATAGCATTCATCTGTAATGTGGGGTGTTATTTGTGTTGAAATTATAGAATACACTTTTTTGTGTACATAAATAACACAGATTCTGTCGTACACATTCAAACACCTGCATTATCACACCATGTCACGGTGGATATTGTTTACTGGTAACCCAACTGGAGTGCTACACCTCCATCGTCAGATTGTGTGTTCCAACAATGACCGGCAGTGCTGACCTCCCTCAGCTGTAGACACCAGGACACATGATTCTTGAATCCCCATGGAAACTGGTCTTCTTGTCTAACTGCTCTGCTGATGACAAACTATCAAGAATGGAGTTGTTGTTGTGTTCGGGCAGTGGGAAATGCTGTTTTTCTGCGTGGCAGGAGGGTGGCTTTAGAAGTTTGTTACAGGATTGGCAGAGGACTAGACAGAACGATTCATTATATTGTACCAACAAACACCTCAAAGCCTTTGCATGTCATTCTGCTGCACATTGGTTCTTATTTTTTCATCTCCCCCAACACTATTTCTGCCATAACAGGATAGCTTTCTGGCCATTCCTTAAAGGTTTCCGCCCGGGAACGCTTGTTAAGTTATTATCCATATATTTGGATGTATTTCCCCCCCCCCAATGTCACTACTGGTACGATGGCATCTATGGCATTGATTTTCTTGTTTGATTAGACTGCTACTGTGTATTGGTTTTCATCATTGTTGAGTAGAGCAGGCAATATTTGAGGGTTAGGTGCACCATGGGAAATTGAGTACTGAATAACATATCCAGGCTTATTTGTAGTTTTGGGTATAATATATAATAATATACAAGCTTAGAGGTGGTAAAACGTCAAGATGAATATACTGCAAGATATAGATATTTGTTTTGCTGTAATTGAAAACAGTATCTATTAGTGTTGAATTTTGCTTAACAAAATTGCTTAACCCATTGCCTTGGATTGTCTAAAATCAGCCATGATCTTTACCTCAAGACTATTTCAATTGTAGTATGTTTAATTTATTTCTTTAACAACCATATCACGGCTGTATGTCCTTCGCTCAATATATTTTCTTGTATCACTTCTGTATGTCTCTATCTTTATGAGAACATCTACTAAACCATCTACTTTATGGTAAGGGTAGGCCTACTCAAGCTATAATTTAATTACTATCAGTAAGACTGCAATTCAAATGCTGTCAACCGCAATGTCAAGAGATACTTGGGAATTCAATACATATGTATGATATTTCTTTGTGTTGTGTCCCTTAAGCAAAAAAGTGTTAAATCTTTGACACCAGAAAACCAAACACAGGCAGTATCCCTCCTCTCTTCAGCAGTGAATCATGTCACTGTTTTGGGTGAATGAAGTAGAAATGTTGTGTGTATGTACTGTATGTTTGTGTGTGCATGCGTGCACATTTTTGTGTGTGCACACTTAAGACTTGTCATTTCTCTTTGTAAGTGCTATGCAAGTACAAAAGAACAGTGAACCATTTGATTTCTTTTGTTCCCCAGAAGAGTAATTCTATTTTTTCAGATCAGGGCGTCGACAGGGTTTATTGATTGATTTGTATCTTAAAGTGGTTGACAATGACTGTGTTCAAAAATATATATACGTTTTGTGGTGGTTAGTGCTGTATGTGTGGAATATCATGCATATAAAGGAGCAAACCGCTAACCAAGGAAGCTACAGATGGAAACTACATGTGGGCGGACCCAGAGTTACAGTAGCTTCACAGTGACGATATGAACAAAGGCACTGCAGAACCCTTTTCCACAAAAACCCATCTGAACAAGGTGCCTGTTCGGTACCTTAGAACTCAGAACTCTGCAGGACTGTTCCCCTCCATATCTTGTTACACAGACTGGCTAGCTGCAGACTACAGTGTTAAATCGTCACCAGATTTCGTCAGTTGGATCGTTAACCACATCTCTGGATGTTATATCCTGAGGTTGGATTTGATTCCATTTTGCTCCCATCAAAGACAAGCAAAAAGTGTACCAGAAGTTTTTACAAACAAAAATGGATAAAGTGATGTTGGTTAATCTCTGCAAACTACCAATTGTACATAAAAACAACTAGCCTTCTTACTTGTAACTAAATATAATTTTTATGCAATAAATTATATTTCTTAGTTTAACAAGAGAATCTGTTTCTTTGGTTATTTTTGTCTTTTTTTATAACAGTACATTCTTGCTTAACCAAAAAATATATTAATGACTATTTAGATACACATAATCAAATGTATTCAGGCATAAATTAAGTCAGTATAATATTTTACTCACATCTCATTGATAATACCTTGCGGTCAGGTACATTTAGCTCTAAAATCTTGAAATTGTAAACTCAAAGTAAACATGTTTTAGCACTTATAATAGTATCCTCTGAATTATTTATGTGTATCATAGTAACCAAGTGCAAGGTGTGAGCATTTGTCAGATTTAGCCCCTATTGAGTATAGCCATACAGTGTTTCAGATACAGTGAGTATGCCTACAGATTAAATATAAACCTGCAATGATATTTAATGTGTATTATTTTTTTCAAGGAAAAAGTGAGTAGGCCTATATAACGCCCATTGAATTAGCAGTGTTCATTTGTTTGCATTAACAAAGATAACAGATTTGTGATGTAGTGGTTCACAAATATTTAACATAAATTATACATTGTAGAAATAATTACTTTTAACTACTGTCATCTCACCAGAATAAAATACAGGCTTGGATTATGCATTTTACAACACGAGTGTGGTGCATACATTCGTGGCACTCAAGAGCATCGATACGGTTTTGTAGCATTCGCTTATAAAACAAATTACATTTTACACAAACACTGATCAATTAGGCCTATATATCAATGAATGAAATACATGTATGTCTCTAGACAGACAGGCTAGCAATAACACACATACTGGGTTAATACTACCCTCTGTTGGTCATATCATATTTTTGGCTGCACAATATTGTATGGGCACAATCAATGCATAATGTATCTACGTCAATGAAACTTTAATATATAAAATGCAATAAGGCTTATTCTCTGACCAATGTATCCATGATACCATGCAATCCTAGTTATTGCAACAAAAAAGAAGAAAAAGCTAAATTAAACAAATGTTCACTTTATTAAATCATCAATACGATATAAACAATCAATGCTGCTATTTTTTTATTCAAGCCTAAATACAATAAAAAATCTTCAAATATTGAATTACAGAATGTGTTATTATGCTGTTATTATAAGTGGGCTACAGTAAAACATTTGTAAAGACGGTTTTATTTTGAAAAAGACTAACCGGAAAGCTCGTCAGATGCCATCATGTCATTTGACGATTGAGAGCGATAAAGTAGGTTTCGCTCTAATATTACCGCATCCATGGTTTCGCTACATACTTCAAAATTGATTGAAATTCCCACAAGCTCCAACAGATAACTGGTAGGCTAATTGTAGGTCACTTTTATGTTAGCGCATTATACTGTGTCTATCGTACGGTAGGTGAAGACCATCTGTATTTGTGCTAGTTTCACCCTCCATACAACGTTACAGTACGGCACGGTATCGTAGCTTGTAGTTAATAAAATGTACCCTAGTGCCTATTGTTTTCTGATTGCATTTTGGCGTTCAGTAAAGCCTCAAGTTTCACTGGCAATGGCTGTACGATTGAAAACAATAAAGGCAGACAAAACCCAGACTAAACATACCTTATATTTGTTTACAATATATTCCAGTTAGTTATTCAAGTAATAGGCCTACTGTAATGCGTGTGTGTGCATTCAGCTGTAGTATTCTTTTTTTTGTGTCTTATCAGCTGCTTCCTCATCAGACAAACACATGATGCTTAGGAGACATTGTAAAACATTACAATGCGACTACTTCATATTGATCCAGTTCTGTGCAGCTGTATGCTACTCTCTCATTGGTCTTGCCCCACTCATACACGTACATTGGATGAATTACTACACACTCAAAGCTGAAATAATCAAATTAAAGGAGAAACGTTTAATGTGAAATATCTATGACAGGCATGCTGGCATTTGTTGCTCACGTGAGAATTAAATTGGCTGCATTTGTGTGACTCATTCAAATGATCTGGCATTGAGTGACATGGCGACTTTTTAAATATGTGCATTTTAACTGACACCACACAGTGGATGTGTGATTTTTGAGAGCTGAAGTATTCTCATCCCATTACTTCTAGACACTGTCCATTACTGTCTCATACTGACACATTGTGGTATGTAATAGTATTCTAGATGTGCGACACAGAGGCAGTTCATCTCCTCCATGCTCTGATTAAAAGTCCCCTTAATGTTCACGGTGTTCTTAATTATATACTTGACAGCATATGTTTATGTCAAAGGTCAATATCCATCATGTGAGCAAACAGGAACATGCGTGTCTATCTATGCAAGACCTGCTGCTCTAGTTCCTAGTCATGTGAGCAGACTATCCTCCCCATGTAGGAGCTGACACTACTTGGACGCATTCTCTCAGGAACAACTCAAGAGAACTGCTAATGGCTTTCCGTCAATGATTATTTTCTCTGCTGGGCTCAACTTGGAGTACGTCTACATCTTATAGGTCCAGTGGGATGTTATCTGTCATATTGATGTGTTTTTAAACTCGTCTTCTTCTGTCAACTAGATCCATTCTCTCCCTGCCTCCTCCCATTCCCTCACTTCCCATACCCCCCTCTCTTCCTCTTTCTTTCTGTGTGGTGGGGTTCATTCATCTGAATATGGATAGCACAGACGCCCTGTGGCCCAATATCAACTCAGACACATCTGCCCTCCTTGATGACGAAGATGATGAGGACCGGGGCTCTCCCATCGACCGGGCTCTACTCTTTGCCAAAAGCTCTGCAGCACCCCTGGCGGTGCGACATAGTCCAGAGGACTCCTACTGCATGGTGTACACCATCTTCTTCTTGATGGGCATTGGCTCCCTGCTGCCCTGGAACTTCTTCATCACCGCCAAACACTACTGGCTCTACAAGCTGAGCAACACCACAGACCAGACAGGTCACAAGGAGAACCACTCCGACCTCAGTGTGAGTGGGGTCGGGGGGTCTAGGCTGACCAGCACCGGGTTTGTCCTGTGTGTGTGTGTTGTGGGGATCTCATCATGGCAGATGTGAATAATATTATTTTGTAGTAGTGTTATACACTGTAATTATTCAGTTATACATGGATCTGAAGCGCTGTGATGTTATTTTGAATGCAGTAAAGAAGAAGAAAATTAATTGGTTAAGTTAATGCCTACGGTACATTGCTAGTACGCAGCGAAGAGCCGATCATTTAGTATTTGTGGTCAAATATTATGTTTACACTTAATCAATGGACATTTTGTGTTGGCAAATGATGGCGACACCTATACAGAATAAATGGTTTCTGCTGGGGAAACATACAATATATTGGAACACATTTTGTGTAGATAGGTTTTTATCTTGTCTCAGTGAAATTGGAATAAAATAAAAAGACAAATATTAATGTAGATATATGAAGTAAATTCATATTTTATTAATTTATTAGACATTAGAACAAATTTTAAATAAATACATTTAAAAGAAATACATTATTTCACACGAATATATGTCAATGTTAAAACAATACTGAAATAGATGTTCATTGTTCACATTTCACATTACTTATTCCAGAAGTAACCAACCAAATCAGCCAAGCTGACTGGGCTGAATCAATGAAAATGAGAAGCAGGCGAGACCATTATTCATACCCCAAGTGAGGGTAAATGAAAGCAACAGTCTCAGACAATCCCCTTGCACAAGCATAACATGGGCATCTCTCTTTGTGTCTTGCAGGACTACTTTGAAAGCTACATGACAGTTGCCTCCACGGTGCCTTCTGTTCTGTGTCTGGTACTTAGCTACCTCCTAGTTAACAGGTTTGTTTTTTCACTGCACACACACACACAAAATAAAATGCTTGCTGTGTGCTGACTATGGTCTCACATCAGCCATTTCTAAATGCTGCTTTTTACATTTTGAACTATCACTGTCTGCCAGAGTTACACAGTGTATGCCCTCTCATTTAAGAGTATTCATTGAATCGCACAGAACTGTATTGGTCTCACAATTACCTCGTAAAGAACCCATGTTACATTACCCTTTTCTTATCTTTTTGTTGTGTTAATCAGCTCACCTTGCATGCTGCTGACCCCTAGTGGTGTGTTGTGGTACCAGAGGGGGTCTACAAAAATGCACTATCAAGTTTTAAAGCAGATATTTTTACACAACACTTTTTATTATTATTATTTTTTACCACGTTGCCCCAAAATTCACAACCGTGGTGTCATTTTTCACAACTCTAGATACAAAACCGTAGCCAGTTGTAACATAGGCTGTCCATGTTCAAAACATTGAACTGTACTATCATATATTTAAAGAAACTGTGCACTTGCAGGATCATTGATTCAAATTACAACTTAATTGTGAAATACCTTAGGAACATACATTTAGATCACAGACACACAACATGCCAATAGGATCATTGTGTAGCTGTTTGTACAAGCATTAAATATTTTAGTACAAAATATGTAACACAGATTTCATTATAGTACTAAACATAAATACATCACTGTAAAATGACTAGTAGAGAAAATATTACAGAGACATTGGAATCATTGAATACAATTAAAAATATTAAAATATTTATATGAAGAACACTAAGCATCAACTGCATAGTGTTCCTCATATGGCCTACTGTAAAAAGCACAATAAAGTATTGATTACTGTACATCTATATTTCCATCAACCCTCTTGCGAATTTATGTAGCCACAGCTTCTGCCACATTACAATAGTTGTTAGCATCTTGGTATGTGAATCCAGGCCTGACACAGGTCTGCTGATATCATTGTATGCGTTTTTCATGGCCTAAACCCCACATGACAAGGCCTCACAACCACCTCTCTGAAGGGGTACTTGTCTGCTGCAATTCCTTTGACCGCAACATCATCTTCATCTTCCTCCTACTGCCAGCTCCATGTTACATATCACTAACTATGTGTTGTAGGTGGAGGCCACTCATTTCAATACTGTAATTACTTGTAACATGATGATACAGTAATGTGACTGTCAAATTCAAAACATACTCTGGATAAGTGTTACAGTACATGTGTATAGTCTGAAACTAAACAATGATAATGAAATATTTAATTAATAGATTTTAGTTTGTTAAAGTTCCACTACAATTGGTGTCAATTGATCTAGTTATCCTGAAACTTTTATGATCTAAACCTGGAATATTGTTTGTCAGTTTCCATTATACAATGCTTTACAGTAACAGTAATGCAACAGTTACTTGTCACTTTGAGCAGTTCTATCAATTTTAAGTTAGATCATTGTAATTAAATGAATAGACGGTCATTTCAAATGTAATGTTTCAATTGCATTTTGAAATGGTAAAACTGATGTTAAGTTGTGTCATTTTGAACGTGTGATCTGAGTTCAACGAACGAATGAGCTTAGATTTATGTGTATTGTATCCAAGCAATTGGAAAACACGTTAAGAGTTGTGAAAAATGTGCATTTTGTTGCATCAGTCCTGATTTTTGTATCTAGAGTTGTGCAAAATGACACAAATGTTGTGAATTTTGTATTTGAGTTTTATATTGTCCATAGTATTGTCTGTGAGTGAGAGCTTTGGCCTTTCTAGTGAATATATGAATCAGGGTGCTATTATCTGACCGTGCATGCAAATCTGCTCTCACACAAGTGTGTCGGTAGGCTTTCCCCCAACGTGCGGATCCTGTCTTCTCTGATTGTGATCCTGTTGGTGTTTGTGGTGACCACCGTGCTGGTGAAGGTGGATGTGTCCCGCCATATGACTGGCTTCTTTGCTGGGACCCTGGCTTCTGTGGCCGTGGTCAGTGGAGCCTCCAACGTGTTCAGTGGCAGCATGTTTGGGATCAGTGGTCATTTCCCCATGAGGATCTCTCAGGCTGTCATATCAGGTAACTGGGATACTGAGGAACACCTTTGCTTTTTTATTTTATTTTAATCTAACAGCAACATTTTCTTTTACATAATTTGATTGTCTTTGTACTGATGCTTTTTAGTTATTTGTTTATTTACGATACATAGCGAGCAATCTTTTTTTTTAATGTATTTAAATAATGTCTCAGATGAGTTAACTGGCCATGTTGATGTTCCAGGGTTCCTTTAGTTACTCCCATTTAAATAATGTCTCAGATGAGTTAACTGGCCATGTTGATGTTCCAGGTCAGGCGATGGGAGGCACTCTAAGTGCTGTAGCGTCTATAGTGGACCTTGCAGCAGCTGAAGATGTGACAGACAGCGCTCTGGCCTATTTCTTGACAGCAGATGTGTTCATTCTGCTCTGCATCATTACATACCTTCTGCTGCCCAAGTTACCATACTCACGGTCAGAATCATATGTTTACTAAATTGAGTGTTTGATGTACTGTAAATATTAACATTTTGTTTTTATGTAGGAATTGAATATCAACAATGTAGAAATCCACAATTCCTAGAATTTATTTAGCAGGAGACGCAATTGTATAAAGTTTCAGACACTTTTATATCACAGATGGTTAGGTGGTTTTTTTCTGCTCAATATGTGGTTGATCGATAAAGCCAGTTCGAAGAATATATGACCTTATTAAAAAGGACAAGGTTTTATGTGTTTTAACTGAAACCAGTTCTCTAAAGCGGTACTGATAAACCATACTTAAAAGGTCATAAGTTTCATTACTGTACAGCAGAGTATTTTGCACAGGGTATTTCCATGGCGTTTATAGCAGAGCCATATCGTGGATCGTGGAGCCTCATAGTTCTCCTCTTAGTTCCCCGGAAGTTAGGCTAAATACTAAAAGTACACTATAAATTAAATCTTAAATGTAAATACCGGTAGGTGCATTTATTGACTAGTCCATCCATCCATCTTCTTCCGCTTATCCGGAGTCGGGTCGCGGGGGCAGCAGCTCCAGCAAGGGACCCCAAACTT
>JAODLL010000007.1:4287951-4302976 GCA_026546735.1 Forbesichthys agassizii | reverse complement strand
ACCCCTTAAACGACTCGTGGAAACTCGGAGATTCAGGCGAGTAACGTTATATAAGCAGGTTAGCCTTCGGCAGACTGCTAAAAGAAAAAACGAAACTATAGTAATCCTACAGTACTAGTAATCTCCCCTACATTTGTTTGTTTAGACATAAGGTAACCATTCTTCTGTAAAAGAAGGCAATGGTATCAGTTAATTATACTGTATTCCACGCTACAGTATTCATGGTATGAAGCAGTTTAATACAACATTGCTCTGTTAAGCGCTGTTCTACCTGCAGGATTGAGACGGTCTGAGAGAAGTGGTGTTGTTCCATGGTGGACGTAGAGTACAATGCAGCCAGAGGATGGTCAAACTTCTGCAGGTATGTGTTGCTGTAGCCTCGATGGTCCAGGTCATGACACAGGCAGGCTATTAGGAGACCCTTCTTCTGTATAGAAAAGTGAGTGTTTATACTGCAGAGGAAAACTAATATGACCCAATACACCTAAGGTCAGTAATGGTATACAATCCTAAGCATGTTTCAGTTGTGTGGGCAGTTGTGTTGTCTGAAAGGCATTGAAAGGGCTAGAATGATTTTGCCCTACACATTTCATTCATCCTAAAATGAGACAGTCAATTCTGCATTGTAACCACATTTCTGGATTGTAAGCAGTAATCTGTGACATATCCTATCAGACAGATAGCCAATCAAGTTGAGTATGTAAAACAAAGTGGCCAACTGAAATGAATTGTTCAGTTTAAAAAGAGAAATGTTCAAATCAAAAGATAGGTGACACAGCAATGATTACGACTCAGTGAGCAGCTGACCTCTAGTTCTGTGAAGACGCCATCGGTTTTCTGTAGAATGGCGTACATGCAGTGTGCCACCGTCACCGCATGCTTCCAGTTGTGGTATGGAACACGCCGGTAGTTCTTTCGTACTGACATTGTGAACCGGCACAGTTTCTCCAGCTCAAAGCTAAATCAAGAAAAGAGTTCAGCTCCACAGTCAGGCAACAATAAACTATTTGTATAGCACGTTATATGGGAGCAACTGATAGTGTTTCGTGGTTTGATGACTAACACTGTACCTGGTCTTGCCACAGGAGCTATGAACCATGTATACAAAGACAGCAGGCCAAATCTCCTCAAAGGGATTGATGTCAAAGTGGAACCTGGGGGAAAGAGGGGGGAGAGAGAGAGAGAGAGAGAGAGAGAGAGAGAGCGAGAGAGAGAGAGAGAGAGAGAGAGAGAGAGGTCGGAAGTCTGGGATTAACCAGGAGAGGAGAGACAGTGCCGGGACATCTGAGGTATGAGACGTAGATCAGACGGCCTGACATCCAGAGACCCCACCTCTTCCTGTGTCCCCCACCCCCAGATCCAGGCCTGGCTTTTGTCACTGCTTCCTTCACAGACACACTCTACAGCAGTGGTTCTCAACTCAAAGTGGGGGGTTGGGACCCCTGAGGGGTTTTAAGATTATCATCATTTATTTATTTAACAACAACAACATTCATTATTTGTATTACCTTTCCTACAATAGGAATACTGTTTTCAGTGGTATTTACAAGTATGTACCGATTTTTTATTACTTTCTAATCCTATTAGTAGTGCCTACTGTAGCATACATTTGTCTTACATTTCAATCTCTTTATATATGGGTGTGGGGAGGTTCAGCTGGGTGAGGGTCTTCCACTCCTCCGATGTGCAGATGCTGTGGTACGACAGTTTCTCCATCGTCACTCTATAGATGCATTCTGAGTGGCGAATGCGATGGTACATCTGTGCAGATGGAAATAGGCACATATCAGACAGAGGCGTACAGTCACTATATTTCTGCATGCTAAAAGGATGACAGTTTTTGTTTGTTTCAAATATTTGTTAAGACACTGTAACTTTCTATTGCATTGGTATGCTCTGGCAAATGCAGTAAACATCTGCCATAGCCCAGCAAAATACATTTTGGCCACTGTGTGTCAAAACAGTATCCTTCCATCTGTTTTGTATCCCTGTCCCTTTTCCAGACAGGCATGAATTAGACATTCAGGGTCTAGACACCAACCCTCACGCCTTCCACCATAAAAAATAAATCAGGAGATACGGATACACATGAACTAAGTGACTTACCTAAAAACACAAGGTGTAAATTATAGCTAAACATCATTCCCATAAGTATATAGCTGTCAAGTGCTTGTGGTGTTAAAACATGAATATGGCTCGTCAATGTTAAGTCTAACTGGTCCAGTGTAAATGTGACACACAGGATGTTATGTCGACCAAAAGGAGCAGCTTCAACAGTCAGACCGCACAGCTAAAAGCCCCTCTGAATTAGTTCCAAACATGTTCCATGTGTTATGTAACTCGCACATAATGTTAATAAACAATGTAGGATAAAACCCTAACCCTATGTGGACTTTAATTATCAGACATCATTTCATCATATTAATCTGCCCTACAGCCACCACATATTCTAAATCTGCTGGCTAGGTTCCAAATTTCATCCCTTGCTCGTTCATGTGTCTCTCTGTACTACAACAGAACTTCATACAAAACATCTGTAGTGCAAGTGCTTTGGTACTGCTCAATTGTCAGGAGCATGATCCACCAAGTGGGTGGGTGGAGCAGCAGGAAGCGTGGTGCATTCCCGAAGCCTGTACAGTAAACGGCGGAGGGCGGCTGCCATTTTGGTGGTCATCTAAAGCCAATCAATCAAGCTTTTTTAAATTAAAGCAATTACTCATAAGTACTATAGTAATAATTTGTATAAAATAATCAGCAGAACCTTTCCTCCTTGATAATACCAAGTAAATATGCATACATCACACTGTAATCAGTTAAGCCTACATCTGCAACACTGAGATATACAGTAAGAGCATTAGATTGGCATAATTCACGTTGTTACCTGAATAGTTGGAATATAATGTTTGATTGGTATATTTCTAAATAAATTAGACAAAGACTCTGAAAATCTGGAAATTACACCACTATGGAAATAGTGTGTAAGTAATCGTTTAAGTCCAGGACTGTGTTCATTGGAGCAGCTCTCATTGAGTCAAAACACCAACAACCCCAGGGCCCTATTTCGAGATAGTGTGGCATTAACTCTAATTAATGAGCAAAACCACTCACATTTGCACAGTGTAAGGCCAGGGCACAGAATACAGCAAACATCTTGAAGTTGTTCTCATCTGTTTTAGTGAAGGCACTTCCGCTTAGCTTGTTCACCATCTGTACGACACCTATAACATTCCCCCTGCTGACGATGGGCATGCAGAGGATGTTCCGCGTCGTGTAGCCAGTTTTGAGGTCCACCTCTCTGCCCAGGTAGATAAAAAAATGATATTTTATTATTTTGTCATTCATCAGTGTTCCATGTAATTCATATACGTTTAGATTTGAGATAATCATATGTAGTGAAACTATAGCATGGATTTTACCGGTTGAACCGTGGGTCTGCATAGGCATCTGGGATATTTAAGACTTCCCCTGTCCGAGCCACCTGGCCAGCTATTCCCTTGTCTATAGAAAACCTACGGGAAATACAGAGCATAGAGGAGATAGTAGAGTAGAATACAGTAGAGTAGAGTAGAGAAAGGTGTGAGGATCAATGCCAGTTCTGTCTGCATGCGTAAAACCAAATAAATCTTGCACACCTTATTTCTTTGGTTTTCCTAAAGACTGGTTTGCCTTCGTTCTCCTCCCCGATATCGAAAAGGTCAGAGTATAGTTCTTTGTTACTGTGGTCAACCTGGAAGAGTGCACATCTGTCCGCATTCACCAAGTTTTTTGCATATATCTGGAACACAAAATTGAATGTCATACTAGTCAGCATGAAGTCTAAATTGACATGGGAAGCAGCACAGTCTAAACTCACTCTAAACTCTAGCATATAATGGAACACGTGGGTCAATGTGTGTCATGGTAGCTTTAAATCATGATATCAGAATGCAGGACACTGCTGTGTATAGACCAGGTCCGTCTGTTACAGCAAACACTGTCCCAAACAATGAGTCTCCTGAGATAACACAAATAACAGAAATAAAAATAAGCTCAAATGGCACTCACCATAATATGTTCAAGTAGAGAGTCTATTGCAACAATGTTGTCAAAGTATGTTCTGTGAATAAACGACGAGGAATATGTTGTGCGTTAAAGCTAGGAGGTGAAAATACAGTCAAGTTGACACCAAACGCTATATGTATATTCATGAACACCCTACTTCAATATAAAGTATACTGTAGTACTGACTCCACATAATATACAGTATAATAACTTGAAGTAGAAATGATGCATTCAACTGTTAGTCAGACCAGTAACAAGTTGTGCATACATTGTGAATGTATACTTATTTGTGGCGCTTTAGCTCCGATTATTCTTAATTTACTGCTATGTTATTTTCCAAACCGACGGCTGCCCTTACTTTGACACATCTAGTAGGAAGTCATTGAGCTCAGTCTGTTTGGCAAGGCCTCTGCACACCTAGAAAGGCAAAGAAGTGGGCTGTTAGTTGTCACAGAACACAGACAACGCCATATCTCCTGCAATTTAGCTGATTTGCACCCTGCATTTATAAATTAGCCTTTTACTATACTGTTAGCAAGCAGCTACATAGCACAACCGTAGTACAGCTGCCCTCACTGGGGAACAGGGGCCCACTGTGGCCTATGCTGCTTTGGGACATAGCTAGTGGAGGTGTTGTGCTATGACTTATGACGCAAAAACAGCACTGGCAGGTAATAATGACTTCCACAGGGAGCAGTAGTGTTAAAGCCTGGTTGATTAGACTGGGCCCACTGATCACGCAGTACCTGTACACAGTGGATTTCTCACTCAAAAACACAAAAAACAGAACAAACAGAATCTGCCATGGCCTGAATTACACATAAAGAGTATATTAGCAACCATGGGGAAAGTTGTCCTCTTATTTATTATGGATTTTTAAATTACAAACTAATGAACTGTTCACCTGTACTTGGTGTATGGCTACAGATGCCCAAGATAGATAAGCTGTTGCAACCTGAAATCAGAGAGTACGATTAGTGTTAGGGTTACAGATTATATCTTCATGTTATACCTTGCAGCCAAGTAGTGGTTAAAGTCTTACAGTATATGATGAAGACACATCTTTACCTTGGAGGAATAATATTTTGCGTGTCCTTGAAAGCTAATCATCTCTATTCCAGACCAGTTATTAAAGTTCCTATTCCTATGTCTATACAATATCTACTACTCTAATAATATGCTCCTTAGTGACCATCCATTCGACTCGTCTTATTATCGCCACCTAACAAGTTCTCAGTGGTAAGCACTGCTGTTGATTGCTGCATTTTCCAGATCCCACAATCCTACAACGCATAACATCCATGCATGTTATGCTATGGCTAGAAGGCAAGTTACTGTAAATAGACCATGTAATCCTGTGCTCACACTAGATGGCCCAGTGTACTGAGTATCTTCTAAGACATTAGAACTCATTAGAAATGAACTGAACAAATCAGCTCTGTTTTGCTTTGGCAATAGGCGCCGTTGCTAACGCTCACAGTTTTAGGCCGGCATCTGCGTTGTAAATGAGCCGAGGATGCGTGGCGAGGTCACACACTAACCTCTTGGTGGCTGACGTTGAACGGCTCCTTGCCCCAGTGCCGGTGCAGCTCCAAGATGGCCATGAGGTCCCCGATGGCGGTGAGGATGGGGAGGCACAGGACAGAGTGAATATGGATCCCTGAGTCCTGCCCTGTGCCGTTGGGGAAGCGCTCATCCTGCAATGCACAGGTCAGAGGTCAGGTCAACAGTCAGGTCAACAACACCTGGTTTCAAGGCCTTGCTCTCTTACATGTGTGTGAGGTCAGGTGTACATTTTGTGTATCTGAATATCATACTGACTAATCATTAATAGACGTACATACTTGATTATTAATATAGTGAATACTGTCAATTCAACATCATGTATCTTATCTTATCTTATTTACTGTGTACAGCCCCCCACACTACTTAAGCAGCTGTCAGACTGTGCAGCCTACCAACATGGTTGGCACTTTGCACTACGCACGTTACTGCTCCAGTCTCCATGCACACTGTGGCAGGCAACCCAATAAACAGGCACTTCTGTGATGGCTACACCAGCACAGATAACATAGGACTCACACCCGTGATGTCCTCTACTAGCAATGTTCTGCAAGTCTTGGCAACATGGGCCGCGATGGTGGTCCCAAACGCTATGGGACCAGAGGGGACGAGGCTTGGGGGGCCATCCTTGGCCCCTGTTGGAGTGAACACACATAAACTCTATGGAGAAGAGAAGGTAGATAGATAGATGTATAGATATACAGAGCACACACAGAGAGAGATGTCAAACACATACACATTCATATATCAGTGAAGACGATGAAGACTTACATTGTTGCATTCGCCCAAGAAGTAAAGTGCAAATCCATCAGCCTTTGTTGCTGTGAAGTGGAGAGAAAACGACAACATACCGTAGGTTTCAGGGAGTATTGCTTGGGTATTATGCACAAAGCCTGTTATGTCCCTATTGAAGAGGGATAAACTGGGAGAGGAGAGAGATAGAGCCAAGTAAACAACAGAGATGTGGAAATATGGTGAGGAGAGGACATTTCAAGGATGGTGTCCCACATAACGAAGACACAGTGACGAGCCATCCTGCTCCCAATCCACCTCCTCTGTGATATATGGGTCATGACACACGCACACAGACACACACGCACACAGACACACACACGCACGCACTGACACAGGCACACACACACACACACACATGGATGAGCTTAAAGGGACTGTAAAGGCCACATACAGTAGGTGTTTGAGATAATAGGTAGCTGATTAGACCACATCTTAGGCTGAAGGCGGCCCTAATCTTCCATTTCTGTTGCCGTTGCTGATGTCATCGACCACATACAGTATAAGCCTCGTGTGACAGGTGTGACAACAGGTGTGACATGTGCACCAAGCAAAGTCACTCACTGATTTGCC
Source organism: Forbesichthys agassizii (assembly GCA_026546735.1). Classification (NCBI taxonomy): domain Eukaryota; kingdom Metazoa; phylum Chordata; class Actinopteri; order Percopsiformes; family Amblyopsidae; genus Forbesichthys; species Forbesichthys agassizii. Next base: position 4,296,007 of record JAODLL010000007.1, on the reverse strand, counting down.
ACTGGCTAGCTAGCGTACACAGTATCTTGACCTGGCTAGCGATGTAAGCTTCATTCATAAAGCAGAAACTATAGCACAAATAGCATAGCATAAATAATAGTAACACAAACCTAAAAAGGAATCAACAAAGAAAGCGGTGTAGCTCATTTTTACCCAGATGTGCATCAGCTAACTTCCATACTCTATATTGTAACATGAGAGAACAACAGAGACCTTTATTAAACAGTACAACTGATGCAGGCAGCGTGTAAAGAGAGCGCTGATGTGTGTATGCGAGGTGGGACACTGCGTAGCGGCATCTACCTGCTTTAATAATGTTGCACAACTCGTACAGCAGCAGCTTGTTGTCCCCGCCGGCGTCCAGGCGCTGCTCTATGTAGCTGTTGAGTTCATACACCACGCCCTGCATATTTGGGTCCTGGTACTGCTGGACACAAGACACACACAATGCAACTCCACAGCCACAGACAAAAAACAGAGATGCGGCTTTAAATGGGTTCAAAGTACCCCCAGTGAAATGACTTGAAATGACCTATGGATTATTGTGTTATTGTATAAGTGCTTTTGGAGCTGTGGTTTATCCAGAGTAACCAAAGGATCGCAATTGAAGAACACATCACATATCTGTGGTGAAGTGCGCTACTGGTAACAGCCAGGTGTTTATAATATAGAAATATCCTTTGGAAAAATGTCCGGCCTATCCCTTTAATGTCCTACCATTCACAGAGATGGAGGCCATTCATCATGATGTTTCCCCACAATGCACCCCACCCCTAACAATACAGATCCCAGCCCAGGGATCCCCCCCTGCAGTCCCAAGGGTGGCGGGGTGTGGACATGATAGCTCTGATTAGCCCTGGAAAGCCTCTCTGAGCGGGCCCTGGCTCAGTAGCCTGCTTATGTAACAGGCAGCGTGAGCAGGGCCAGGGAGGTGTCTATTTCTGTGCCTGCAGCAAGGGTCAGGACGACGGGGAGAGTGGCGCGTTTAAAGGGCGTCCCACCCGTACCCTCCCTGACGTATGGGTTACGCATGGGGACTGGCTGTGTGTGTGTCCTTGGTACAACTGTACCAAGACAACAACGCCAAGTAGAGGAGGGGTATCAGCGTGTGTCCCATGGTCACAAGCTTTCTTGTTGCTGCACTACAAACCAACATGATCCATATTCATTTACATGGTCATTTGTTGAGACTTCATTGATGGAGGCGGATGTGTGCTGTTGTCTCCAATTACATTTTGCAAGAGGCTGCATGACTAACTCACACATAAACACATAGTACACCGAAACACTTACCCTGCTGACTTCCTTAGCCGACGTGTCATCTAAAAAAGACAAGAATAATAATAATAATGACGACTTAATAATACAAAATAATGACTTAATGTAATAAACAGAAAGATTTAGGTTAAATGCTATGAACCACTAATCAACTGCTTGTCCAACGGAAAAATCTCCATATCTTGACTTTCTTATTACTAATTCTGTATACAGTATGTCATACTGTATTTGTTATTTATGTGTGGATTGTGTGGATATCCTGTACTGTCGCTCCTGTTGCCGAAATAATTTCCCCTCGGGATAATAAAGATTTAGGGCGTGTCTAAATCCACGTTTGCTATTGTAACGGCAGATAAATGTTTAAGGCGTCGGGCACATGTTTCTAAAGGGTTGGACTTTACTCTCTTCATTATTCATGGGTGTGTTTTGGCCATAACATACGATTAACCAATCCGAGTGTCATCTCCCATTCCCTTTACATTACCTGGCGGCTTGCATCATAGGCGGATTCTTTTTATACTGGCGGGTTTGTGAAGGTGCTGGAGCAGATCATTTACGCAATACCAATATTTCACATTGTACTCTATAAATGTTTTATCCTTCCCATATTTGTGCGCTCATGCACGTCCCTGTACATAACAAGCAGAGTGTACATACGATGTCCACCTGCCATAGCCGATCCTATTTTAAAATTGTAAGATTTTTGCTGGTCAATCACGCCATCACTTTACGCTGCCTCAAGATAGCAATGTGCTTGACCAAACCTCATGTTTAAACCAACACACTGGCACTTCAATGGGCGCAAGTGCATTTGCTATTTAGACAACGTGGGCGCTGGACAGGAAAATAACAATGGATCAGTCTTTGCTGACTAGCAAAGACACCTGCATTCCCACTTTGCGCCCCTTTGCGCCTGTTGAAAGAGATAGGGCCCTTGATGTGAATGAAGCCTTACTAAATGAGGCCCTTAACTCTTATTTGTGTAGTGTGGTGTGATGAATATCAACAATGTGTACTGTATATGAGGCTGCGCGCTACTGAAACAGAAGGACATTATGAAAAACCACGCTAGCTTGAATATGTGTGAGGGAATGAATGGCAGATAAAGCTTTAGTCTTCTTTAAAACATCCAGTTGCATCCGTAGAGGCAGACATTGGTTAAATTTAATAACAATTTGTATGAATCTGAATCTAAAGTATGTGTCTTTGTGTTAATTTACTACTCTAAATCTAATATAATGTATTGACTTATTATTGACTCCTGACATGCATACATGTGTGGCCTTGAGTGTAATTTGTATTTAGAGATTCAATAGACGTACGACAGTCTGTTGACATACCAGAAAATACAAATGCGATTTTCTGCCAATACCTGCCATGTAAAGCGCCTGACACATTTTAAGAAACGTCTATCAAAATGTTTACTTTTGAACCACCCTTATTTTCCAATGAACCTTCATTGCATGTGTGAAGTCCACACTGTTTGTTATTTTAAACATTCCTACAGTATGCTATTAGTTTCCTAACATAGCCCTGAGAGCTATTTCAGAGTGAACCCCTACCCAGAAATGACGTCAATCAATGGACATAGAGCTTCCCTCACATATCAGAATGCTGTAGAATTTAGTTAAGATGTATCTTTATTATGAACCAGGATGACGTCTTTCACATATAAACACTGATAATAACTGGTAATAATAAACTTAGAGACTGGTATTACTTTAAGGGGTCTACTAATAAATACACAAAAGAAAATATATAGCTATAGTAACTTTGTGTATACTACCATTAACAATCAACGTGCACACTTGCCCACACACACCATTCTTCAATGGTAAAATATGAATGAGTTAGATTGCAGGTATAAATTCTCATACTGTTACATAACACATGAGATGTAGCCATTAACACTACTGCTCCTTATCTTTGAAAGACATATCAGACAGTCATAACCCACTTGTTTTGATCAGTTTTAAGTCAAGGGAACAACTCCGGATACAGCTACTCCTGGGAATGAATGGGAATGCAAAGCATGTGTGTGTGTGTGTGTGTGTGTGTGTGTGTGTGTGTGTGTGTGTGTGTGTGTGTGTGCGTGTGTATAAATCTCACACCTGAAGGACAGAGCCCAGTTAACAGTATAGGATGTTAAAGAAAGCTTCATCACATGAATGTAGAATTGATGTAAGATAGGTGATTAAAGAAAGAGTCACTCAATAGCTAGGGAGTAGCCACTGAAAAACTAGCATTACAGGTCAGCGAGCCTGAGCTTTTACAGTAGCTATCGCTATAACGGGTCAGATTTGACCTGACCACAAAGGTTCAACGAGGGCGCAGAGCGAAGCCCTCAGCCAGGTGACTCTGGTGTTAGCTGCATTTGAGAGGCATCGATCTGCCGCTTGCAGACACCCAGCCTCTTGCAGGATGGCCGCCCGGCGGTGACTCAGCACTCAGTAAGTGTCGATCTAGCGATGGTCCGGCATCGACCTATTCCGGAGGACGCTAAAGCTGCCTTAACCAACAGCGTCTTCCTGTGTGTTCACTCCCCACCCCCTCCCTACAGACGCTCTCTCACAAGAGGATCAAGTCGCAGCTTTATTCATTTAATTTCAATGCTGTGGTTGTCACAATCATGTTTGGATAAAGTAGTGGTTTATAGTAGTTTGTAACCCCACTATAAACCACTGTAAGTTGAAATGTAGTGTGTGACTTAGATGCGCAAATAAAACACTTTTAACATATGTTACAAATATATATGCAGTCTGGAACACATTGACGGTTTACCGTACTTCTAGGTAAACAAAGAGTTATATTTATCTCCTCCACTTTTGTAAAACAAAGGATATTTTAATCAAATATTGTCCCGCCCTGAGGGACTCCCGCATGCTAATTTAAACTCCAGTATAGCAAAAAAAAAAAAAACATTTGAAAAAAATCTAAGTCTTTAGTTAGTTAGCCCGGCTTAAGCCTTTTGTTAGTTAGCCCGGCCTAAGCCTTTAGTTAGTCAGCCCGGCTTAAGCCTTTAGTTAGTTAGCCCGGCTTAAGCCTTTTGTTAGTTAGCCCGGCCTAAGCCTTTAGTTAGTTAGCCCGGCCTAAGCCTTTAGTTAGTTAGCCCGGCTTAAGCCTTTTGTTAGTTAGCCCGGCCTAAGCCTTTAGTTAGTCAGCCCGGCCTATTTATTTTGTTAGTCAGCCCGGCCTAAGGCGTCACAGCCGCTGTCGGGGCAGGCTAGAGAAAAGGCCATATGGCGCACTCCCTTTCTAGCCTCATTATTCAGCACTACATTAAACGTGATAGGTCAGCGGGTTCAAGTTCTCCACTGTGGGGTTATGGATAATAATTCAAAGTGTTTACTTTGAATTTGTACTAATGTTTGCTAATAATGACGGTGGAGGTGTTACAATGCAGATTTGTAAAGGCAGCAATACATTTAAAGAAAAGTGCAGTGTACAATAAAGAGCAATGCTACAATATTTCCTAATATAAGTGAATATAAATAAGTGAGTCTTATTGTTTTATATTTAATTGCTTTTTTCTCTTTACATTCTTGTAGATGTGTAAGTGCCATGAAGTATGCAGCATCCAGTAACAGCTAAGTTAGCCTATCCACTACACCACGTCATTGAAAAGGAGCCTACGTTTGTGTACGTTTCCCCTCTCAGCTAGTCTCAGTATTGTGTCTCCAGTAATTTATTGTTGCATTGTATTTCTAATCAGTTGTTTGTATTTATTTTATGTTTTGGTGTGTATGTTACAGGTAGTATGCACCGCTCATAGTCAAGCTTTTAACTATACTAACTAACTAACTAACTAACTAACTATCTGCTACATCAAGTCTTTAGTGCAACCAAGCATAAGGCAATGTGGTCAGAGAATAAACAGTATGTGCATGCTTGTGTGTTTATTAATATGAGCCCATCAGATGGCCTACAGTACGAGCAGCAAGGAATCTCAAGAGGGGCCTGGCATAGGTTTAAGGACGTATGAATCACTCCTAGACCATGTGGAGTGTGAAACAAACCAGTCCAGTAGGACAGTGGTCAAGATTGTTGTGGAGGTCAACTGACATCAATGCAGCCCTCTATGAAGAGAATGTACAATGCTCTCTGTACTATGCAGTATGTATTTATAACTGTACAGTTACTAGCATGTAAAACATTCCTGTAAATACACACTACATTCAGCCAATGCTTGTGCACATTTCATTGCATATGGTGTTCGCACACAACAGAGACACCACAGTGCTAAATGAACGAAATGTGCGGCATAAGCAAATGTGAACCTCGCGATGTAGACGGTGAAATGGTGTCTTTGTGCACACGTTCACACGTATGTGCTCACACACACACACACACTTTATAAGTGAGAACGGAACTAGCTAAGGAGGCGAGTAGCTTGCAGGACGCAGTGTGCATCTCAATGATGGTCACATGACCATGGCTCCCCTTGTTAAATGTATTTTTGTATATTTTCATCTAGTGATGCCATTCTATTTGGTTACATTTATATCTAACCTGGAAGTTAACCTACTGTGTAGCAATGACCATTGTAATCAACAATACACTGTTCTGTTGCCTTTCACAGCAGCTCTGCGACGTAGCTCCTGTGTATTGGCCCGGTTTGAGTACATTATTTCCACTGTACTTCTTTCCCTTGAGAGAAGATTTTGTTGCGCCATCTATTGGACTTCAAAAGCTATTCATGTTGTCAACCCAACAAGAAAATAAATGTAGAAATAAATAAAATAAATGTAGAAATAATTGGACAACCAATTATTTGGCACTCAAGCTGTGCTGGCTCTGCCCGTCGCCATTTTTGCAGTACCTTACCCGGGCTATCCATAAAAATGGAATACATTTATGACTTTGAGTTATATCAATATTAAAACCCTGTGCAGTTGTCCTGAATAAGAAAACTAGCTTTAGAGACCAGGCTGTAAACATGATTACCGCTATTTCTGCTGTAAAGCTGGATATTTTATCATTGGGTCTTTGGAAGTTCAGTGTTGGATTTATTTCTCAGCACCGGAGATTCACACTTGATATAAACATAGTGCATCAATATAACATCATTGAAAGACCTAGACATACTGTAGGTAACAAATGAAACCACCAAAAAATTGAAAAATCTTTACAAATGAACCATGATCAAGCCTCCTAATCTTAGTTCTGACCACTCTGCCTGTGCAAGAATGTTTTATTGAGCAAGGCTTGTTGTCTGAGTGGATAAAGTCCCTGAGAAAGAGAGAGAGAGAGATTGCCTAAGTGGGGACACACAGTTAACTTACACCACCACAGGAACCGGACTTAGAATGACGCAAGGGCCAATGGCGAGAGGCATGCAGCATATTGAGAGAGCTGTCTGGCTCATTATACATGTTTTCTCTGAGCTTGGCATGCAGTCTATAGTTGCCTCTAAAGTACCCGGCTTTAGAGTCCAACAATGTCAATGCATGCTGGATATTTGCTGAATTTTCTTCTCCAAATTATACTGACAAGTGGACACACTAGCCAAGTCTAAATAAACACAAGGCCAAAAGAGTTGATATACCTTTTCAAGAAAAAAGTTTTTTAGACAAAGGTGATCTTGGACTATTTGCTATAGCTAGGGTTCACTTTAGGGTCAAATCTAAATCTTATCAGTTGCAAAGATAAATACATCTTATTCTGAGTACAAACTGCAACAACATTGTGATTAATCAAGATTTTAAATCTGCAATATGTGCATCAGTCACTGAGAGTACATCTGGTGTATAGCTGCCATTCTACATGGCCTGCTACTCTTACAATTAGTTGACGCAAATTAGCAACATTCATTGTTTAAAGGGTGGCATACTGTAGGCATTTTGGACTAGCACACACACACGCGCAAACACACACACACACACACGCACACACACACGCGCAAACACACACACACACACACACACACACACACACACACACACACACACACGCTTGCTTCAAGGAGGGATAGATTTAGCAGAAAGCACCAACTGCATAGCTGGCCTGGACAATACTCTCTGCAGACCTCATGCAGAAAACGGCTCCAAAATGCGACAAATCCACTAGTATGCCCCTACGACAAGACCCAAGCCAAACCCCCCCTTCCCCATCCTACGCCCGCTCCCTCCCTCAGCCGGCTGCATGTCCCTGGAGGTGGGCTCTGACGTCAGTACCGTAGCCCGACTGGGCTGAGTGCCAGTCCTGTGGGCCCTTGATCAATGTGGTTGCTCTGTGCAGCAGGCCGCTGTGTGGAGCATGCAGCACAGACTTAGCTTGGCCCGCTCGAACACATCTAATGACCCGTGAAGCCCGACGGGCCCTCTACCACGCTGCTGCCTCTTCTAGCTGTGGCACGCTCGTATGATTTAGGCACACGCACGTGAAGGGGCTTTTCTTTCTGTGTTCATTTTTCAAGTTTTTAACAACAAACTTTGAGACCAAATTATGACAAGAGGAAAAATGTGTACTGTAGAGATTCTTTTAAGTCCAAAATCGTCTGTGTTCACGAGTCAAGAATTATACATTTAAAGAGGTAGAATGACTAATGTGCGTACTTTCCCCCCCCCCCAAAAGGCAGCCGCAGTTGGCTGCTATATATAATATGCAAAAGTTTTGACCAAAGCACAATTCATTAAAGGTGGTGTAGGTAGGATTATAGAGTGTTACTGTTCTTGTTGGATGTTCATGGTGTGTGTGTGTGTGTGTGTGTGGGGGGGAGGGGGTTGGGGGGGGGGGGGGTTGGGGGGGGTGGGGGGGTTACCTGCAGGCCTGCTGCTGG